>OY757015.1:99936689-99958884 GCA_963580285.1 Lucinisca nassula
CTGAACAAAGAGGTTACTATTTTGATGACAGGCATATTGAACTAGCAAACGGGTATTGAGATATGCTGGTTTATAACCGTATTTGGCTTTCGCTTATTTAATACATGTGTAAACTGTCCACATGGCAGACAAAATGTAAAATAGTAACGATCGCCGCAAGCGAGGATGAGATAAATCACTGATGCAGCATCGGAATCGTTTTCTTGTGCAGAACAGGACGCAGTATGATTGCAAATCGAAGCAAATTTGAAAAGAAACGCCTCTTACCTTCCAAAAAGTGTGTTCAACAAAAGTGTCATTTATGAATTTTATTGATTTGTTTTTGTGTTATTTATAAATATCATGTAAAGCAGCTAACGATTTTGGGCGTACAGTAGCTGCAGCTTCCGATTTCTGATACCGTACGATGGTCAACTGCAAATGATTATGCACATATAGTAAATTGTAAATTTCAATATCCATAGTCTTTCAGTCAAATGTAGCAGATCAAAGGGGTACATTCTGATGTAATTTCAGAGGTCAGTATTTGGCTGAAAACATAACATTATTAAAAGACATCTATTCAATGCAATGGGATATTCGTTACCACGTCTATTCAAATATAATGGAAAATTTTTACCACCACAAAAATGAAAAAATTCAGATAAAATTTTGCATATTTTTCAGAGTTCTGCCCCAGACATAAATTCTAGGGACTAACGAGTACCCACGTTATATGTTTTTGAGCAAAATTAAGAAAAATAATGTATATCCCTGTAAACCCCAGTTTTTACTACCGCTATTGATGTTTCCATTAGGGTCTAGTCATTTTTTTGTTTGTGTTTCTTTCCCTTTAGAGTCGCTGATGGAAGCTATGGGTTAATTGCACCGATTCCTGATCATTGCCTTCACTTCTATTTTATAATGGGGTCAAAATTATATAGGCATGTTGTCGTGCTGTAAGAACAGTAATTTTCTGGTGAAATTGAAAAAAAAGAAGATAATTTCCTACTTCTTTTTAAAATATATAATGCGGAATTACATGTTTATAGCTCTTCAGGCCAAATTGACCCAGTAAGTCTTATGTAACTTTGAATATTCTTTCTTTTGTTTCTTTCACTTCCGAAGGCTTAAAGTTTGCAAATGAACTATTGTGATGTTCTTACAATTAAATTATGCTTAAAACAGAGTTTGAGCACTCGTACTTGTAAGACCACCTTATCGGGGAGAGGCTACCGAGGAACAACAGTCTATTTTTCAGAGAATGAATAAGAATACTAATTTATACCCCTCTGTAAAAATAATAACCGGAATGAAATAATGCGGCAAGCCAACTGGCTATAGCGATTTTAACGTAAACTCGCTATTGAAAGATAACTGGCAATAGCGATTTTAACGTAAAACCGCTACTGCCAGTGAACTGACAATAGCAATTTTAACGTAAAACCGCTATTGCCAGTTAACTGGCAATAGCCCTTTCCATCGATAAAATTAACCCCCCACATCCCATCAGAGACACCAAAAGGGAAAGAAATACACAGACTCCAACGGAAACATCAACAGCGGAAAGCCAAAAGGACAATTACTTTCCCTCAAAATGGCCAGTTGGCTATCCAAAACAAAAATATATAAGCGATACATACACTCAAAGACAAATCATAACAAAAATAAACCGTGACCGTGGCTTGGGTTAAGCTTTCGTAGGCAAGCGCGGTGAGCTGCGTAAAACCAAATTTCAGCCATGAAAAATAAAGACGTAACGTGATAACCTCGGATTTCCGACAGTAGATATAGGTTACTGACTTAATATTGTGAAATATTCTGCAGGAGTTTGCGAGTGCGTCTCCGCCATATGACCGAGTGCCGAATATTTCACAATATAAAGTCAATAACCTTTCTATTATATACCCAAAACCTGGCCTGTCTGCCAGAATTCAGGATTGCCTGGCATAGAAATCTGAACGTAAAATCAGAATATACAGCTTAAAGTGGTTTGAAATGAAAAAAATGCAGGTCGTTAAATGTCTTCCTATGCGTTGAAAGACCACGCCCAATGGCACAAAAGTGAAGATAACGTAAACGTTAGTGGATGTGACGTCATTAAAACATTGACAGGGCGCCATTTTTTTTCAGAAGTGTCCATTTTATTTCTTTCAAAATACTCTTGATTTCCTGAAAGAAATTATTGAAAATCTAAATAGATTGCAGGTAGGTCATATTTGCTGGCATAAAATGCGCTTTATTCACTTTGTCACAGCAATATGGGCTTGATTCAAGTCCCTATGGTCACAGCCTATATTTGTTTTGGTTTACGTTCTTTCAGTCGATACGCATGCCCCCGCCCATAGGGGCTTGAAGAAATATTTGGGCTGCACGATGCTTCCACGCAGAGCTAAATCCGGCCTGCACACTAGTACTGGTAAACCGCTAAGAAGATCTAAGCCTTCCAGGAACCGCGGTGCGAGGCGGACCGTCCATGCTAATAAACCCTATTGGTTTCATTGGGCGACAGGGCTTGAGCTGTCATTTCTTCTCAATGTCGGGTAAAAGTCCTACAAAATTGGAAGCAACGTCTCCAAAATGACCTTTTCAGTGTTGACGGGGACGTTAAATCTCAAATTAAACAAAACAAACAGTCGATACGCACGTCAAAATTGCTGCCGATTTTTATTTTTTGTATCGAAATTGGCAAATTTGAAAGTAGTTCTATTGTGAACGCGACTGCTTACATGTATCTACGGGCAATATGAACTTGACTACGGGCAATATGGAAAAAATATTGACCGGTAATTTCTGTACAAAGTAAGCGGGATATTTTCTGGGTATATAATAAACCGTGGAATATTCTGTCGCAAACTTGACATTATCAAATCAGACGTCGAGTTACACACGCAGGTGCCTTAGAGTCCCAGTTTGTGTACAGATTGAGTTGATACGAGTATGAGTCTTCAATGAACGCACATACTAACCATTTCCTGCTACTAACACTTTCTCCCCATCCTCATCCTTTCCAGGTTCTTTGGCTAACACTGGAAACAGAAATACATGTACATAGATGATTATTTACGTTTTTGTTTAAGAAATAGATCTGCTCTAATTGTCATTTGTTGAGTAATAAATCACAGTTTGGAGGTCAGTTGTAAAGTAGATCAATACACGAGCGCGTAGCGCGCTTGATTTGTCTACTTACAACTGACCGACAATCAGGCTGAAAATCGGCAATAATGCTTTTGTTTCCTTCAAAATCTCACAACTTTTCGCCATTGTTAGAAGAAATCCCGCAAAAATTATCGACTGAAACATATGCATTTATATCCTTTTCTAACGTTCTCGATGCGAGAATATGACATTACACCGTCTTACGTCAAGGAAATTGACTTTATGCCGCAATGAGGCATTCTAGTAACCTAATAAAGGGGGTCGAATAACTGCACGCTATAATCGGTAGTGACCTATAATACCTTCTACTGACCTATAATAGGTCTAGTGACCAATTATGGACCGGACCTTCTTTTATGGTCCCTTTTTTATAAGTATAAACAATAACATACAATCTTTCAACGAAACTGCATGCAAGTTATAATCTTTGCAATATTTATTTAAACAGATTTTCAGAAAGTTCAGCTAAATTCTTACCTTCTCGGCTTTTCCTGGTTTGAATGGCCCATTGGAATAACCCGGCTACTGCGGTTGCGTCTCAGCCTCGAAAATAATTTTTAAAGCTAAAATAAACTATTTATTTGCAGATTTTCATGCAGCAAATAAAGCGCTTAGAAACATTTATTCGAGCGTCCGTGTTGTAACCTTTGTGGCGCGGTGACGTCAGAAAATTTACACTCGTTGCCGTCACGTTATACCACGTGTGCGCGCCATGGCAACATGCCACACTGCCTTCTGTCTGTTTTGCTTAAATTTGCTTAATTATTGCAAAACCCAATATTTACATTTCCAGTGTAAAGTCTAATGTAAACCTATAGAAAACAATTGCGTTCATACGTCAATGAACGCATCGAATCACATGATTTTCAGTGACGTTAAATGACGTCATTCTAAACCATTGTTCTCTACGGGCGTTGATGACGTCAACGCTGATCCGCTCTTTGTAGAAAAACAGCGTGTAAATGTTTTTCAGCTTTAAAAGTTTGCTCTACAAGCATTTTTTCGCCCAGTGATGAGAGGCAAATAATGTAAATATAAAAAATAAACTTAATTTTTCTGCTTTTCATGAAAGTATGAACGACAGTGGGTCGCTAGCAAAGTTTACATGAACCCCTTCGGGGTTCATTTACTTTGCACGCGACCCACTGCGTTCATACTTCCATGAACTGCAGAAAAATAAATTTCATTTCTTAATAATTATTGATTGTTTTGGATTGCGGTATAAACTAAATACATGTACATGGATATTGTCTTTGATAATAAAATATAATCGGTTCGCCCCGACAATTTTATAAGGGCTCGCTAAAGCTCACCCCTATAAAATTCTCTAAGGCTCATCGATTATATTTTATTATTAAAGACACTAACCATGTATTTACTATAGTGACGTCATAAATTGGTAGTTTTTAAATACGTCACTCGGCACGCTCTTCCGCACCGTGATTTGTTGCAGAATAAAACACAGTTCCTTCCCATTACCTATATAGGCGCGCTGTGTTAGAATTTTTTTTTTCTGTCGGTTTTAGTTAACGGCCCTTTTCAAGATTATGTCACTTATTTCGAGCCGATCGTTAATCAGAGGTGGGCGAAAACCAGAATACCCTGACTTTATACGTGTGGTCGTTCCATGTGACATTTATGAAACGAGTTCATTACGATAACACGCCCGTATGGCATAGTGCATTTTTTCACATCTCCAAAATGGTTACTTTTCTGATGAAAATCTGTGATATCTCCTTAGAAAGACTACAAACATAGGTTGTGGGTGCTCGTTAGAACCGCCTCATGGAGGCGGTTCTAACGAGTACCCACAACCTATGTCTTTCAGTAAAAATAAGAAAAATAATGTTTACCCCCCTTAAACCCCAGTTTTCCCTATATAAAGTGGGGTTTAGGGGGTGTTCATTTCACGGACTTGTTCTCGTGATGTCAACTTGGATACTTAATTTTGGGTTGTGCGAGCCTTATAGCAAGCAACATGCCAAATAAGTCAACGAGTATTTATAGAGAAAGAGCTTTTCAGTGCTAACGCTGATTTTTTTTTTTCTTTTTCATGTTGTAAATTATGTCTTTTAGTCTTATGTTCTTGACTGAACGACTTCTCCTGCCGAGATCGGCAATATTCTTTCGCGGAGTTTAATCGTAAAAACTTTTCTACGGTCATTCTCTTCTTTCCGCTGATTCAAGAAATACAGCTGTCAGTTTCTGGCGAAAGAATATGCACTGTACCGTGCACTGGTTGACGTCATATGACGTCACGTCTGAGAATGTAATAACGCCATGTAAAATATTTGAGAATCTACTGGTGGATTAAATATGCAAATTAGTTAGATACGTCCCGTACCGTTACATGTACGATGTCCTTAACGACGTCGCGTTTACTAATAGAGGAATAATGACATTTTTTTGTGTGAAAAGATCGTGATTGAAATGAGTTTTAAATGTCATATAACAAATAGAATCTTGTATTCGTGCTCATATATTATTAAATGTATTAAACCCGTTGAGCACTCATGTAGGATCCTGTACATATATATGAGCCTGCCCTGGAAATGTGTCCTAAACACGTCCTAAATTTACTGGTGTAGACTGAGCCGATAAAATCCAAATCAAAACAAATCTTTTGAAAGCATGTTGAAAAGTATAAAACAACCGTTCTCAATAGATGTCACGCCTCATATATTTTTTATATGTCTGCATATATGTGTGTGCACGCGTACCCTGTAAAAAATTTGTGTTAAGTCTACCTAAAGACAGAGTAAATTTTACACTAAAACTCGTGGGAATTCGAACCATACACCACTTTGGGTATAAAATGTAATTTTGAGTAACAATACACTGATAACTTGTATAGTTTACTCAAAATTTGGAGTAGCGCTAAAAATTTGGTGTTTGGTGTAACGATTATGTAAAACAAGTGTTACGTTTCGTATCAATTGGTGTTTGAAATAATTACACTATTTATGGTGTAAGGTTTGCTACTAAATGGGGTAATTTCAATCATAATTCAGGGTAACATTTTTGAAGGGCGGTGTAACTGTGAATATTACACCTTTTTCAGTGTAACTAAGTATCGGTGTAATATTTCTTCAAATGATGGAGTATATTTTGTTATGTTCAGCGTAAAAAAGTAATTACACTCTGAAAGCGTTATCTCTCCAGCTTATCGGTGCTTTGCTGCACCAATACTGGTGTTTTGTTTTATCGTAACGTAAGTTAACGTTTCTCGTCAAATCGTGTAACTAGTCGTATAAGATGCGTTATATGTACGACATATGTTATTTTGTTCCTCTTTCGTGTCATAAAGCGCAAAACAGCATAAATATCATACAAATTATATGATTATTAATATTGATTACAGGGCTGTTTCATGCGTAATGAAAATCCTGCTAAATAAGATTGAAATGAGGTAAAGTCCATTTCAGTATAAACACAACTTCTTTTTAATAAAGAATTTATACAATATCTAATGGAATCAAAGCGCCAAAGGCACTGAAATGACAGATTCTATGAGAAAATCAAAATACTGTGAAAACTTACAGACAGCCTTTCTAAAAAGATCTTAAAATTAAAAAAAATAGTTCTGCAAATTCCATTGTATATGTTTGCAGATGTCTATACACCGGTGGTATCATGAAATGTCATTCGATGTTTCAAGTTTTGGAAAGAAACGATTTACGTTTTCAAAACCAAACATTAAAATTCAAGTTTTAACAATACTACTGTCAATTAAGTACATTTTTGTCTGGTCGGTTGTGGATACCTCCCCCCAAAAGAGTCTCTATTTTTCACAAAGAGATCGAAGGAGAAAGACTGGTCAGTCCAGTACATGAATTCCATTGGCTTGAAGACATTTTTGAGTAAGAACAGCACTATAAACCCGCGCGTAATCCTGCTGGATTAGATATCCCGGATTCTGAGCGTAAACAAATAAATGGAACCACGTGAGGCCGACGCACTTGATTGATGTAACGTCTCGCTGTCCAGTTAACGTCTCAGCCATGATCTTGAATGTTCTTAATGTCGCTAGCTACATGCAATAGCTCGACATACCATTTCGCTTATTCCATCCGATATGTCATGCTCTATCACGCACGCGTCGCCTCGTCACCTTACACCTATATGTCGAAACATCCCGAAACAATCGGCGTGATTCACGCTGAAGTGCGATGTGTCACTGTAACGCATATCACGCGAGTCGCTTAGACGCCAATATACATGTACGTATTTCATGCACCAGCGTAAGTGTTCCGTGCTGTGTCGACGTCTTAATTTTGGTCACGACAGGGACGTCTAGCTCTCAAAAGTGCATCGCATATGGGCGACGAACAGTGTCAGTGCTTATTAGTCGGTAGTTGAAACTCTTTGTTTATCTACAGATACAGTGTAGCAGATGCCGGCGGAAATCTGCTTCGCGGCATATGCGTCTGTCGGATTAATCGATCTGGACGTACTGACGTGGGTCTTCCGCTACGTCGACGTCCACTAGCGTCTTCTTTTGATAGTAAGATGTCGCTCCAACAGACAAATAGATCACACACATTTGGCACCCAAAATCAGAGTCAACGCCATCCGCTTTCCGACCAGCTTCTAATTGTCCATTAGAAGCCTCCTTGGTGTAGTGGTTATGCTACTCGCCTTGTTAACCAGGGATCGCAGGATCGATCCCGGAATTCTCCAGACTTTCGGATGTGTCGTTAAACCGAGGTACCGTCTTGTGTCTTTAAACCGAGGTATCGTCTCCGTATGACCTTAGCTGTTGGTGGGACATAAAACTCAAACACTCACTCACTCACTCTAACTGTCCAGGGTTTAATGAAAAATGTTGCAATACGTTCTCACTTGATGCTTTTTGAGAACAAAATACAATTTCTTCTTTTCTAGGCACGACCTTGCATCACACATCAAAAGTTTGATCATGAACGTGTGGTTTCTATCAGTGCTGGTGTGAAGGTGGTACACAGGATCGTTGGCCCCCGCCCATCGGGGCTTAAAGAAATAGATGGGCTGCATGATGCTTCCACGCAGAGCTGAAACCGACCCGCACACGAGTACTGGTAATCTGCTTAGAGGATCTAAGCCTGCCCAAACAAAGAGGTGCGAGTCGGACCGTCCATGCATATAAACCCTATTGGTTTCATTGGGCGGCAGGGCTTGAGATGTCATTTCATCTCAGTGTCGGGTAAAAGTCCCACAAAATTGGAAGCAACGCCTCCAAAATGACCTATACAATGTTGACGGGGACGTTAAACCTCAAATCAAACAAAACAAAACACAGGATCGTGGCCGGACTGGTAACCATACGTCACGGTTGATTGATTCAACCTGTTTAGCTAAAGGGCATGGTGCCTAAGCGTGTTGTAATCATGCAATCGTTTGGTTTCAAAATCAAAGCACCGAAAGTGTTGGTGGGGTGTAGGTTGGGGTAAAAGTCCTGGGCTGAGATTAAACTGTTTAATTTAACTCTGAAATTCCAAACAAATAGTGAAGATTTTGATAATAAGCGCGTTCTGCAGCGTCCGAACTTGGTCTACTCTGTTTGCCAAGCTCACCCTATGATTCCAGGATGACCCTCTTCAGTCTTATGGAATACCTTGATCTCACTGCGACTATTTTCTGCAAGAAAACGGTTATTAAGAGAAGTCAGTGATAGTCACGTAGACGCTAGCTCTGAATCGCTTTTTTATTAGTAACAATCAACCCAAACATAGCCGGGTCGTTTGTCAGTCTTGGGTGCATGTAAGTGTTATCTGTAAAATCTGCACTTGAATAAAATGTTCGATCTGGCAAACAATGTAGACTAAGATCAAACGCCACAGAACAAGGTGCTGATCTTGTTCTACATTTTATGCATCAGTTACTAACATCCGTTAAGTTTAAACGGATCAGTCCAAGTCCTCGTTCATGACCAGCCTGCATTTAGAGACAATCGGCATGAGTGTTGTCAGTGCTTTGATTTATTCACTGCCTTGAGTTTCTGGAGTGTACTCTTCCATCACTGAAGTTGGGCTCGTCCATTCTGCTATATATGGCACCTAGAATTATATCACAGGACCTACACTGTTTGCATAAGTATCTGTACCATATTCCAGGGTTGAAAGGGACAGCCTTTCTCGCAAAGTCTGATATACACCTAGTTGTAACTGACCTAGACTTGACCTCGAATGTCGGAAAACCCATTGATATTCTGGTCTGCAGCTGATCGGCTGGTCTTTAAGGATTAAATATTGACAGCACTGTTAGAAAACAGTGTAAAACCTGAGCAGACGTCTGAGCAGGTGCCGCATTGATCTAGGTATACAGTCTCGCATGATGCAACAGATTCATATGAAATGCTGAATCTATTCTCTGAAAGGTAAGATAAAATCGTCAAGTCGTCTGCTTCAAAAGTTTGTATTGCGATTATAGGATGTACAATTTTGATAACTGTGCCTAACCGGACTACATTTTTGTGCGGACTCATATTTGTTTGGCGGTCAAAGCCGGAAGAAAGTCGTAAGAAAGCCGGAACTACTTTACAACACGCAGGACAGCTAGAAATGACAGAATGAATCTGTCATTAAAAAGCAGATCTTTACTCCAGCATTTTACGGAAGCTCTAACATTACCATTGAAATATGGTAACTGATACCCTTTAAGAAGTGTATCAAAGGTACCCTAAGAAAGGGGTATTAGAGTATGATAAGTTCTACACCAATGAAAAACAAAAAAGTGATAAATAATTTCACTACACAAATGTACACTGTGGTTTAGCCAGTCTTAGTTATTGGTGTAATGTTACACCAACTGAATGAAGGAAACATTACACCCGGAAACGTTTCCTTCAAAATATGATGGCACATTTACACTGGTAATGAAGATCAGTTACACTATGGTGTAAACTTTCCGTCGATTTTCAGGTGCGTAATTACACCAGTTTTCTGGATTAATAGCCGACTATTCGGTGAAAAAATACCGAGCATACAATGGAGATAACTTACACCAAAACTGGTGGCAGCTCAGCTGCCACCAGTTTTGGTGTGATGTTTCCATTAATTTTTTACAGTGTAGTAAGCGTGAGAGCTTGTAGCGGACGGGGTACCTACCTTCACAATCAGTATCAAGCAGTTCGCATAATTGGGAAACATTTTTGATATTAGCCAGTTTCCGTTGCATCATCATATCCAACTCTTCCAATGGATCAATTGCCTCACGTACATCAGCCGGTTCGTTTACTATAGGACCTCTCTTTACAGCTTCATCCACATTAATATCAGTGCCGTCTGTTTCTGTATTGGCTTCTTCTGAATATATATTGTGTACCTCTATGTCCATATTTTTTGGCTGGTTATCTGCATATTGTGGTTGGTTATCTGCATGCTGTGGTTGTGTATCTGCATGTTGTGGTTGTGTATCTGTATTTTGTGGTCGTGAATCTGCATTTTGTGGTTCTGTATCTGTATTTTGTTGTTGTGTATCTGTATTTTGCTGTTGTGTTTCTGCATTTTGCTGTTGTGTATCTGTATTTTGTGGTTGTGTATTTTGTGGTTGCGTATTTTGTTGTTCATTGTCTGTGGGGACATCATTCTCATTTGTCGGTCCTGTTTCAACAACCTGTGTCTCCAGGTCTGTTTCTGGATTGTACGCTTCCCCAGTGTCTTGCTGAAAGGAGATAAAGGATTAGTTGTGGTCTAACTGACAGACAGGCAGACAGACATTGAGTTTTGATGTGAGGGGCATCACCATTTGCGAACCAAAAAAAAAAAATGCGCGTAATCTAATCTGCAACATAGTGCACACTGCGTGAATGAGGGAGGATACTCTCTACAGTAGAACTTCAATGGCTCGAACACCGATGGCTCGTTTACCATGGCTGAGTCGAACCCGTTTTTTAGTCCCTAGGGAATTTCTGTACATCAGAAATAGGGAGGGTTAAAAATTAGGATATTTTCGTCTTTTATCTTGCAAATGTATGCTGTGTGTACTCATTAGAATCGCCTCGATGAGGCGATTCTAATGAGTACACACAGCATATATTTTTCATTATAGAACCCAGAAAAAGATGTCCTAAGGTATGTCGTTATGCCCCCTGGTATTAGCCCTCAGTGGCTTGAACTACCCCTGTCTCGAACAGGTTTTCATGGTCCCAAAGGTGTTCGAGCCATTGAAGTTCGACTGTATATAAAAATGAGTCAGATCTTTTGCTGCTCAGACCGATTTATGTCTTACTTGGTACCCGGTCGCAAACAACGGAGACGTTTTCTCGTGACAAGGTTTAAATATGAGCCGGGACAAAGCATTTCCTACATTTAATATTGGTGCCCAGCGAAGAATCAGATCAACCTGCACATCCATATAGTCTGACCAGGGACTTCTCTTGCTGCATGAAGGAGCAATGGGCCCTTAGCTATCCTTAGAGCGCTCAACGAAGACTCTGATGCGGATGCGCAGTCTGATCTGAGTCTAAGCTGGGCGCACATGTAAATTGAAGGAAATCCTGTGCCTCGGCTCGTATTTCTAATAGAAGCAATCGCCATGTCATTGCGTTAACATGTTTCTATGAATGGGTGAAATCCAACTTTTTGTGTACCGCGTCATCCAAAACTGTGTCATTGATCTTGTACGCGCACCAAAGAAGACAAAACTTAGCCTGTACGGCCATAAGACAGCTTTTTCGTCAGCCTTAATTAAGAGACTTTGGGCCATTGGCTGTCAATGTTTGTTCTGCTTGATTTGAGGTTTAACGTCCCCATCAACATTATTTATGTCATTTTAGAGACGTTGCTTGCAATATTGCATACAATTTTGTGGGACTTTTACCGGACAATGAGATGAAATGATATCGCAATGCCTGCCGTCCAAAGAAAGCAATATGGTTTGTATGCCTGGGTGTGCTTAGACCTAAGCTGTTTACCAGTGTACGTGTGCGGTCGGGTTCAGCTGTGCGGGGAAGCATCATGCAGCCCAATCTATTTTTCCAAACCCTGATGAGCGGGGGCAATGGGCTGCGCCTGTAGAGCACAGCGAAGACACAGGTCAGCCTGCGCCTCCGCGCAGGCTGATCTTAGCCTTCGCTTGGCTCACAGGTGTACGAAGACACTTTTTCTGAAGGCGCGACCCATATTGAGTAACTAGTCTATATTTTTATTTCTTCGCGGAATTCTGACGCCATTTGCGCAATCTGATGAGCGTCTGACTGGTGATCTTGAGGTAACGGAAGTTAGCAAGATAGATAATGAAATCTTTTCTAAAGTCATTCTCTCCCTTACTCTGATTCAAAAAGGACAGATTGGCCCCCGCCCATAGGGGCTTGAAGAAATATGCTTCCACGCAGAGCTGAATCCGGCCCGCACACTAGTACCGGTAAACCGCTTAGAGGATCTAAGCCTGTCCAGGAACCACGGTGCTAGACTTGTGCACATAAACCCTATTGGTTTCATTGGGCGACAGGGCTTGAGATGTCATTTCATCTCAGTATCGGGTAAAAGTCCCACAAAATTGGAAGCAACGTCTCCAAAATGACCTTTACAGTGTTGACGGGTGTCAGTTTCTGACTCTGACCGGAAAAAGTGTGGTTAGGTAAACTGACCGGCTTGATATAAATGCTGTTGACTGGGACGAATAACTCAAACAAACGAACACACAAACAAACAAACAAACAAAAAATACGACTAACTTACGGAACCCGGGAAGGATCATAATTTTTTTAACAATATGTTGTGTGAACAAGATATTAAGTTGTGCGGACAAGATATTATCTTGTGCGCACAAGATAATATGTTCTGCGCACAATATATTTTCTTGTGCGGACAACATAATTTACCTTGTGAGGACAACATATTATCTTGTGCGCACAAGATAATATCTTATTCGCACAACTTATTATCTTGTGCGCACAAGATATTATCTAGTTCGCACAACATATTATCTTGTTTGCACAGCATAGATCTTGGGAAGTTGTGTGAACAAGATATTATCTTGTGGGTACAAGATAATATCTTGTAGGGACAAGATATTATCTTGTCCGCACAAGACCTATGTTGTTCGGACAAGATATTATCTTGTGCGGACAAGATAATATCTTGTTCGTGCCACTTAATTTCTTGTGCGCACAAGATAATATGTTGTCCGCACACATATTGTGCCCACAAGATAATATGTTGTGCGAACAAGATAATCGCACGAGATAATATGTTGTCCGAACAAGATAATAGCTTGTCCGCACATTATCTTGTGCGCACAACTTATAAAAAAAATCAAGTCCCTTCCCGGGTTCCGTAACTAGTCCCTCAACTAGACTTTTTCTCGTTTAACTCTTATCCTGCTGTTCACGACAATCCATATCTTTGCAAACAGTGTAGTCCAGATCAGATGGCTTCTGAAGAAGCCATCTGATCAGGATCTACACTGTTTGATATTCAGTTTATGAATTTGTAGGAATAAATTACATCAAGTAATCTGATTGGTTCAAAGTCAGAAATGGGTGTTGCTAAACTGACTATTCAGCAAGAGAAGGGTAAAGACATGTTCGATGCTAGATTAGATCTTTGTTTTGTTTGTTTGTTTGATTTGAGGCTTAACGTCCAAATCATCACTATATAGGTCATTTTGGTGACTTTGCTTACAATTTTGTGGGACTTTTACCCGATACTGAGATGACATGACCTCTCAAGCCCTGTCGCCCAATGACATCAATAAGGTTTATATGCAGGAACGGACCCACTCGCACCACTTTGCCTGGGCAGGCTTAGAGTCTCTACATCATAGTGTAGTTTATATTTTCTTCTCCTTTGGGATCACTGATTCCATTTTGGTTTTATGAAAATATCCTAGGGTCACTGTTGAGGCCTAATTGGCCGAAACTAGCTAATCTGGCCCAGAAAACATGTACACTCCGTGTTTTCCAGTACTGCGGTGTATTCCTTGCTTCCAAAGGATAACCCTTTCTAGAACATATTTAGAGTCTCTAAGCGGTTTACCAGTACTCATGTGCGGTCGGTCGATGGGCGGGGGCCCAGATTAAACCTTTATTTCTAGATACCGGCACATATGGTTAAGACTCAGGTACTACTTCTTCTCATTGCACAACCTGCAGTTATTGACATCGCAAAAGCACGCCTATATAATTCTGACCTCTTGAACCACACTTTTGTAAACTGGGGTTTATAGGGGTAAACCTTATTTTTCCTATTTCTGCTTTTAAATATAGATTTACGCTCACCTCTGATTAACGATCGGCTCGATATGAGTGACATAATCTTGAAAGGGCCGTTAAACCAAAACCAAAAAAAAAAAAAAAAATAAATAAAATAAAATTGCATTTTTTATCTTAAAATTGTCGATTTTCAGCGTTAAAATTTACAATGTATTTGTATAGGCGTGTTTCCATACTACAATTCAAAATGTATAGATACACAGCAAAATAACCATATTTCTTCTGGCCTAATGGTAGATGTTAATTGATACATTTTGTCAACCATGTAATAAAGAACAACACAGCCAATATTTCTAGCATTTTTATTAATCGGTGGTAATCGATAATCGATTACTTAAGCTTATGATCGACTTCAATAGTTGAGACGTGTCTAACCAACCTACAGTCAGACATCCACTTCTGTTTAGCAGCCACCTGTGTTTGGTAGCCACAATTATCTCCCAACGCAGTTCACTGAATGATTAAGCTGCCATCTCTCTCCCCCAAACTAGCGGCCAATTTACTATATAATTTTGACCCCCTTAAAACCACATTTTTATATAGTAAAACTGGGTTTACAGGGGTATGCAATATTTTTTCTTATTTCTGCTCAAAAACATAGATTGTGGGTACTCCTTAGAACCGACTCATCGAGGCGGTTCTAACGAGTATCCATAATCTATGTTTTGAGCAGAAATATGAAAAATATCAGGATTTTTATCTGAAAAAAAAAAAATTTTTTTTAGTGGTATAATTTTACCAATATATTTGAAAAGACGTATTTTCGTAATATTGGTGGGTTTATGTTTTGCAAAATTACCATTTTGATATCAGTCTAAATAATATATAATTAATGAAAAGAAGAATAAATGGTATAGCGGTGTCAGCTGACTCCTCTCCATCATTTATTTTTTGTTTCTTTTCATACACCCATGTTGAGCTGCTTTCCGTTATCAACCCATTTCCATCTGCTTAACAACCACCTTCGATAAACAGAGAGCTTGGTACAGGTGCAAAAAGATGTTGTGACGTCGCATTTACGTAATCAGAGCGCTTGAATGAATAACAGAAAGCAAAAACGAAAAGTGTTCAGAATTATTTTTTGTGTTAGCGTCTATGGTAATCATTTTTGATCAATTCTCCGCCTGTATAACTTCGAGGCAGCTCTAACGAGTATCTACAATCTATATTTTGAGCAGAAATAAGAAAAAAATATCGGCTAAATGTTATCTGAAAAGTCTCATTTTTGGTGGTAAAAGTTCCAATATTTTGAATAGGCGTGTTTTGTAATGACCGGTCAGCGATCAGTCAAACGTACACGTATATTAGACTGAGCATCTTCAGGACAATGCATCCAAATAAAGCTAAGCTTTACCATTAATTTTTGCCAACAAAAATACAATCCAACCTGTGATCCCCCGCCCGTCGGGGCTTGAAGAAATAGATTGGCTGCATGATGCTTCCACGCAGACCTGAAACCGACCCGCACACGAGTACTGGTAAACCGCTTGGAGGATCTAAGCCTGCCCAGGCAAAGCGGTGTAAGTCGGCCCGTCCATGCTAATAAACCATATTGGTTTCATTGGGCGGCAGTGCTTGAGATGTCATTTCATCTCAAGGTCGGGTAAAAGTCGCACAAAATTGAAAGCAGCGTCTCCAAAATGGCCTTTACATTGCTGACGGGGACGTTAAACCTCAAATCAAACAAATCCAACAAAACAATGCAACCTGTGTTAGGCAAGCAACTCAAGGATGATCAAACCGTGCTTGCTTAAGATAGTGCTTGCTTAACACAGGTGGAATTTTATGCGATTGCCCTTTTTGGGGATTAAATGCATGCTTGATTAATAGAGGTGGCCACTATGACAGGTTTGGCTAAATGGAAATAATGTAAAGCCTTGTAAATCCTAGGCTTCCCGATAAAAAAGTAGGCTTTATATGGATATTCATTTCTCGGATGCCAGCCTCGGTAGCTCAGTCGGATGAGCGTCTGACTGGCGATTAGGAGGACGTGGGCACGATAACATTCTTTCGTGGAGATTGATCACGAAATCTTTTCTACGGTCATTCTCTCCCGTCCGCTAATTCAAGAAGGGCGACTGTCAGTTTCTGGCGAAAGAAGATGCACTGTACTGGGTAACCGCTTATTTATAAGTTTGCCCTATAAAAGTGTGGATAGGTAAACTGACCGGCTCAAAAATGACCTAAATAGTGTTGACTGGTCCGTTAAACTTCAATACAAACAAAACAAAACACACATTTCTCGGATTTGTTAACTTATTATTATTATTATTATTATTTTATTATTATTATTATTATTATTATTATTATTATTAAGTTGCCTTACCTGCACCGGTTGTTCCACTTGACCGTCTTGATTCTCCTGAAAATATATATTGTATACGGTAGCATTGCACTAAATACTGGGAGGTACCGGATTTTATCACTTTTTGATCGAGCTTTTAGTCTCGTCCTAAATACCAGACTTGCTTCCATTGGATATATATCCCATTTTTTATTTGAATGGGAGAAAATGATAGGTATCAGGGACTAAAATGATGCATGTTTTATAAATATATCTGCAAGCTCAAAGACATTTTTGCTGATTTTATATGGTCACCCCTCCTTTAAAAATGTTGGTTTGTATTTACTCCGTTCTACTCGTAGTAGGTAAACAAACATGGTTGACTTTAACTTGAAAAGCAGCAGATCAACATGTGGATTTTTTCTCATTAACTTGTTGGGCTAGGATGGCTCTATAAACAAGTAAGGTTTGAAAAGTTTTGTATGTGTAGTTTTTGTGGGAGCAGGTAAAAGGTTACTATTGTCACCTATGGAAAACATTACGTGGAAAGCTCCCATATATATTTACTGAATGAAACAGAAGCCTTGCACTATGATTACGAAAACACGCCTATACAAATACATTATAACTTTAACCGCCGAAAAATCGAAAAGTTTAAGATAAAAAGTGTGATATTTTTCTTATTTCTGGTCAAAATATAGATTGTGGGTGCTCGTTAGATCGAGGCGGTTCTAACGAGTACGCACAGTCTATACTGTAGAGCAGAAATAAGAAAAATAAGGTTTACCCCTGTAAAACCAGTTTATCTATATAAAAAATGGGGTTCAAGGGGGTCAAGATTATATAGGCGTGTTTTTGTGATGAGAATGTCGGAATGATTGGACCGCCCCAAGTGAAAACTTATCTTCAGAAATGTGCCCAAAGGGAAGACCCAACCAACCTGCAGTGCCCATCATCCAGAAAACAGCTTAGCATCCCCTGTTAACCAGGGTCCTGTTGTTTAAAACTAAAAATATCGTTAGCTATTTATTTATTTATTTATTTATTTATTTTTGGCAGATGTGCTTATATATTTAATGGGAAGATGTGAGTAGCTCTTTTGCAACTGCAAAAGCTACTCACATTTTTCCAGAAAATACTTGAGGTACTTACCAGAACAGTTAACGTTTCGACCACTTACGATTTCGTTTAGCCAATTGTGTGTTTTGAATTGTTTATTTGTTTGAATTGAGGTTTAACGTCTCCGTCAACACTATTTGGGTCATTTTGGAGACGTTGCTTCCAATTTGTGAGACTTTAACCTGACATTTACGTGAAATGACATCTCAAGCCCTGCCGCCCAATGAAACCAGAAGCTTATATGCACTGGACGATCTGGCTCATTCTCCAAGCCCCGATGGGCGGGGGCGAGTGTGTTTTGAATAACAACTTAAAAACTAACTAGCCAGCCAGAAATGCCGCTCACTAGCAATACAGCCTATCGTTCCTTGTGCTAATATATTTGCTAAGAAAATGTGAGCAGCAAAAGCTACTCACAATATTCCAGCAAAAGTACCAGAGTGTTATATATATTTTACTTGCTAGAACAGTAATAGCTCTGAACACTAACGATCTCGTTCAGCCAACTGCATGCTTTGAACACAACAAACAGCTTTGGGTTGATCGCCCAGCCAGACTCTGATCAGACTGCACAGGCGCACAACATTCCCGCAAATGCTCTAGTACTTTCAACCCTAGAGGCGGTTCTAACGAGTAACCATAATCTATTTTTAGAGCAGAAATAAGAAAAATAAGGTATACCCCTGTAATCCCCAGTTTTACTTATAAAAGTGGGGTTCTAGGGGGTCAAAATAATAAAGGTGTGTTTTCGTGATGGGACTAGACTATTTCTAAGTCCATTTCGGTGATATTAGACTTAAACCGTATTGGCAACGACGGACGTGTCCATATAGCCCACTAAAGTAAGGGTGAAGAAATCAGGGTTCAGGGAAGAGACCTAATAACAATATTCCCCCTTTACCCTTACCTGCTGCAAGGACAGCAGGCCTTGTCTAACTGCAAACGAATTTCAGATGAACGCCCCAGTGATGCAAGATACACGTCACCTTTGCCTCACCCAAACACCCCCTCTGGCTTAATGAAAGTGCTTATTGAATCGGTTATCCCATATATGGCTATAGTATCCAAAAATTGGACTTTGATAAACAGGGTAGACTTAGGCTAAATGGCACAAACCACTATTTGCTTAAACCATAGGAATTTAAGGGTGCATGTCCAGGTTTCGGATCATTTTGACTGTAAGTTTCCCACATCATTTGTCGCTTTTTTTTGTGTCAGTACTTATTACTTTGACAAATATTGGTTGTTATTATATGACTTAATCATGTGACCCATCAGAAACAGGAAGGTGCCCATTAAGAAAAATGTGATGGATCAGAAATAAATCGTAAGCTTAGCTCATTATTATGTTAGTACTACAGATATTACGCAAAATTAAGTGGGAATTACTTAACCCCTTTTTTTACCAAATGAATCTTCCACCTTATATAGCGGGAGTCCATTTCAAAATTTAGGGGTGTCGGGTTGTGTTTTCATCAACATTTATTTGGAAAATGACTGAACTTTTAGCAAACAGTGGAGGCCCTGATCAGACGCCGCGTTTTGCGGCGTCTGATCTTGGCCTGCATTGTTTGCTAGGGTATCCGTTTAGGGGTTTCTGGTACTGAATGGGTTAGAAGGTTTGTCCGAGTACGTCAAAAGTACAAGATGTCCTGACACAGATCAGTCTAAGCAGCCACCCATTCTGGCTAGAATCGTCGCCAATCTCTCCCTGGATAGCCAAGAGGCTATCAAATGTTTATATGCGAACAGCGAAAACTCTGATCAGATTGCGCAGTCTGATCTGAGTTTTCGATAGTTGCTTTGGTACCCTTGTAGATTTTGTCGAGGCCTGACTCAAATAAAAACACTCTCTTGACTCTCTCAGAATCTAAGTAGCCGAATGTTTGGGCTTGTTGTTGAGGTTGACAACGAATACAACAGTTTTTGTATGCAACTACAAATGCAATACAACTGCTTTTGTATCCTGTCGGAGAGAGAGAGAGAGAGAGAGAGAGAGAGAGAGAGAGAGAGAGAGAAGAGAGAGAGAGAGAGAGAGAGAGAGAGAGAGAGAGAGAGAGTGAGAGAGAGAGAGTGAGAGAGAGAGTTCATATTCCACCGATTTACCGTCTATGTGGGGAGGGAGATAGGGATCAGTTCTTTGTATTCCATCGATTGGCTTGGCCCCCACCCACCGGGGCTTGAAGAAATAGATGGACTGCATGATGCTTCCACGCTGTGCTGAAACCGACAGCCACTAGTACTGTTAAACCGTTTAGAGGATCTAAGCCTGCCCAGGCAAAGCGGCGGTGCGAGTCGGACCGTCCATGCTTAGTGTCAATGGGCGACAGGGCTTGAGATGGCATTTCATCTCAATGTCGGATAGAAGTCCAACAAAATAGGAAGCAATGTCTCCAAAATGACCTGTACAGTGTGGACGAGGACGTTAGACCTCAATCAAACAAACAAAATCCATCGATGGGCCGTCTATGTGGACAGCGAGAGGCATATTTTTTTCTCAAAGAATTGGGGGTGGGGTGTGGACGCGAGAGAGAGAGAGAGAGAGAGAGAGAGAGAGAGAGAGAGAGAGAGAGAGAGAGAGAGAGAGAGAGAGAGAGAGAGAGAGCTGTTAGTATCGTAGAGAATGTGCTCTAAATACGGGACATTGACAAACAGTGAAGACCCTGCTCACTGATTAAACGCGTTTTGTCAGGGATCCCATTAATAGCCCGAGGTACGGATATTTGTGTGAAATAAAACGACTGAGTTGCGTTTTTGCTTGTAACCTCGACGCCATTCTGCTAGATTGCGTTTTCATGTAGATTTCCAGTCCACTTGTGTCAAGAGCGTTATTTGTCAATAATAATGACCAGGCCATCAGTTAATGACAATGGAAAACGGCACCGGGGCGATTCTTTCACCTCATGGGACTGCCAGATTCAATAAGCCAAAAGTTCAGCGCGAGAGCATGTCGCTAATATTATCTTGTTAGCAGGAAATGACTGGCCCGCGCCAGGCTAGAAGTTTTCTTCGAGCATGCGCACTGACTCAGTTAGGGTGGCGCCTTCCTGCTCTACATGATGAAGCTTTGGAATACCGGGCACATATATGGTACCCAGCGAAGACTCAGATCAGCCTGCGCGGCTGCGCAGGCTGATCTGAGTCTTCGCTGGGCGCATAAGTTCGAAGATACCTTCTCACCTTATACGTGGCATAAGTAATGATGAACAAGTGATGAAAGCAAATACACAGGGATTAACGGGATTAGATAAAAGTGACATATTTGTTTTTCGATCTTTCGTTTTAGAAAGGAGACAGAATAAATTGATGTATCGAGAAGCAGAAGTCACAATCAAGCATAGAAAAATGCTATATTAAGACCACCTTTGGCACTGTTCAAAAGTGGTCTTTAAGACCACTTTTGAACAGTCCCAAGGTTGGTTTCGGACGAGAGTTCGAGGACACTGTTTGCAGAAAACACAAACAAAATAATAACTGCAACCTACCAAATAAGCTTTTTTAAAAAAGGATTAGTCTTAATTTTGGGTGGTCTTAATAGGGGAATTTCACTGTTCAACAGTTTGGATAGTGTAGTGGTTATGCTACTCGCCTTGTACACCAGGGGTCGCATGATCGACCCCGGGCTTCTCCAGACTTTCGGATGAGTCTTTAAACCGAGGTCCCATCTCCGTATGACCTTAGCTGTTGGTGAGACGTAAAACTCAAACACCCACTCACCACAGTTTGAAGTACAAAGAAATTTAAGAAGAAATACCTGAATTTGTGGTTAATTAATTGCAGTATGTAAAGACAAGGGAACAGTAAAACAAATTTCGAACATATAAACTGTATAAACGAGACATATCTCCCGGAACAAGAGCACCATCTGCTCTTTCCCGGGACTGCTAAGTTTCGGTGTGGTGCAGTCCCTATCATTGTATAGAATAGTATTTCTTGCAACCAGACAAGGAAATACGTGATTTTACCCTGGGATAGAAATTTATGTTCTGACCCTGGTGTTCCGACCCAAAATCGAATATATTCGCGTGTTTGACGAATGCACTGGTTGAATACGACCTTGTATGCGCCGTCGTTAAGGCTGACGTCACAGCACGTTACGTGACGTCACTAAACATTCTTGCAGTGTCATCACAATATGGCGGACGTCGGTAACCTAAGTGACTGCAGCATTAAATTCCGAGCTTAGAAATGGAAGGTGTGCAAGAAAAGAATCCTATATGGGTGTGAGGGGTGGATAGAAAAATCCGTCCCTCGTGATCACTGTCCGGCATTACTCGGCAAGCCTCGTGATGCCGGACAGTGACCCTTGGGACGGATTTTTCCATCCACCCCTCACACCCATATAAGATTCTTATAATGTTTAACCGTATGATTTGCCCAAATGGAACTACTAAGGAAAAGCTGTCAGCGATCCTAAGTTGCCAAAATTTTGATAGCATAAGATGTAGAATCTGATGTAA
>OY757015.1:99958907-99974059 GCA_963580285.1 Lucinisca nassula
AATATATAGATGATCCTGCAAGAGTGGTCATTTCTTACGTAATTTATTAAACGAGCCTCTGGTGAGTTTCATAAATTTCGTATGAAATGACCATGAGTGTAAGATTCTGTTTATCTTATGACGATTTTAGACCGGATTTTGTTGCTAATGACGTGAAAAAGAAAAAAAAACGGTGTTGTCACGGACGGCGTAATGACGTTACGCGCCAGTAACCATGTCTTATTATATTCACATTATGTGTTATTTGGTCATATCATTTTTATTACATGACGTTATCCACTAAAATAAATGGGTCGCAAAAGAAGGAATGTAACAGTTACCAGCTTGAAAAACCCCAGCAACAGCGTGCAAACAATGAGGATCATATAACGCGGATGACGTCATGCCATATTATTATGTGACCACAGGTGTATTAACACGTGTTTACTGTTGCGTAAATTTATGCCGCCGTCCGTGAATATCGAATTTCTTTTAAACTTTTTCGGCAGTCTATCTTACACTAGTAGTCATTTCTTATGAAGTTCATTAACCTCGACAGAGGCTCGTTTCACGAATTTCAAAAGGAATGACTATACGAGTGAAAGATCCTCTCTTTTCTTAGAAATGTACAAGGGTTTCATCACACATTTGTTAACGTGATCACAATTATACATATATCCCAGCAAGCACATGACGTAATTTTGACGTCACATCATCATCGATGTAACGTCATAACGTTTATACAACGTCACATCTACGTCAGTGACGTTGCACCGATTGATTTGACGTTGCCCTAGCGACGTGTACCCGCTGGGGTGCGACTCTGACCGTTCTTACGAGAATGCGCATATGTTTTCTAGACTGCTCGTGTGAAAATTATCTCTAATACCGTGTGCTGGTGATTAGGTTTACAGCCTGAGCCTGGCATTGAATGGTGCAAGGTATATTTTTTGTGGCGAGCTTCTTTTCACGACCATATCCGTAAACTACTTAACGAATTTCCTCACTTAAACCACTTTGTACGTAGTCGAGCTATTTTGTTTCAAATACATGTAAGTCGTATACAGCATCAAAATGTTTCGACTGAAACGACATGTATGTTTTGCAATAAAAAGTACGTTTTTCCATGTTATCCGTTATCCTGTTGAACACGACAAGCCCTACCTTTGCAAACAGTATAGATCCAGATTAGATGACTTCTGTAGACCAGGATCTTTACTCTTTGGTGTGCAGTTTGTGAATCGAATGGGTTCATATATCAAGTAAATTAATTGTAGATAGTCCGAATTGGGTGTGGCTAAATTAGATTATTCAGCAGGATAAGAGTTACATAAGCGAGAAACGAGTTTTATGACGAACCTGAAACAGCAGGTGTGATGATCATGATATCAATGACCATCTCTCTTAAGGGTGGCAGATTTTTACGCAATTTTACAAAGGGGGACAAAATTCTGGACTTCCTGTCCGCTTTTCTATAAGCCCTGTCCCACTGAAAAAGGGGTCTACCCTTAAAGGAAAGAATTTGCTCCTCAGGAGCAAATTCTTTCCTTTAAGAGTTGACCCGTATTGACATGGGAGAAAAACGTACTTTTGCAGGAGTTGCCTCCCCTGAAGGTGTATCCATTCCCCGTTAAGAGTCCAAAACTACAACCAATCGGTTGAATTCTAGTTCCATAGTTCCATATTCTGTATTCCAAGAAAACAATTTGATAACAGACCTGTGTGCGATATTGGCGGTTTTTTTTTTCATATCTGTAGTAGTAGTAGTAGTAGTAGTAGTAGTAGTAGTAGTAGTAGTAGTAGCTGTAGTAGTAGTAGTAGTAGTAGTAGTAGTAGTAGTAGTAGTAGTAGTAGTAGTAGTAGTAGAAGTTTGTTTGCTTGTTTGTTTATTTGAATTGAGGTTTAACGTCCCCGTCAACACTATTTTGGGGTCATTTTGGAGTCGTTGCTTCCAACTTTGTGGGACTTTTACTCGCCATAGAGATGACATGACATTTTAAGCCCTGCCACTGAATGAAGCCAAAAGGCTTATATGTATTGGACGGTCTGACTCACACCACTTTGCCAGGACAGGCTTAGTCCTTCTAAACGGTTTACCAGTACTCGTGTGAAGTCAGTTCCAGCTCTGCGTGGAAGCACCATGCAGCCCATCTATTTCTCCAAGCTCCGATGGACGGGGGCGGAGTAGTAGCAGTAGTAGAAGTAGTAGTAGTAGGAGTAGTTGTTGTTGTAGTAGTAGTTTTATTTTGTTTAAATTGATGTTTAACGTCCCCGTCAACACTATTTAGGTCATTTTGGAGACGTTGTTTCCAATTTTGTGGGACTTTTACCCGACATTGAGATGAAATGACATCTCAAGCCCTGCCACCCAATGAAACCAGAAGGCTTATATGCATTAGGCGATCTGACTCACGCCGCTTTGCCTGGGCAGGCTTAGTCCTAAGCGGTTTACCAGTACTCGTGTGTGGTCAGATTCAGCTCTGCGTGGAAGCATAATGCAATCCAATCTATTTCTCCAAGCCCCGATGGACGGGGGCGCGTAGAAGTAGTAGTAGTAGTAGTAGTAGTAGTAGTAGTAGTAGTAGTAGTAGTAGTAGTAGTAGTAGTAGTAGTGTTAGTAGTAATAGTAGTAGTAGTCGGGTTTGTCTGTCATTACTGGCAATGACCAATCTTAATCACATGCGAGGAATGCTAATGTTTGTGTGTTCTAAGATTTGATGCACTGAACTGTCTGTTGCAGATAGAAAAAAAGAGGTTAGAGTTGAGGAAGACAGCTCTGTTTGTGATGCCGTGGTTCTGGCTTTGCGTTGTGCACGTTAATGTAAAGCTTCGTGGATTCTTTGTGCCTCGTCAACACTATTTATGTCAATTTGGAGACGTTGCTTCCAGTTTTGTGGGACTTTTACCCGACATCGGGATGAAATGACATCTCAATCCCTGCCGCCCAATGAAACCAATAGGGTTTATAAGCATGGACGGGCCGACTCGCAGCAATTTTGTACGGGTGCACTATGTCGTACGGGTGTGTTACCGTAATGCGCCCAGTTGCTGCTTGCGGATATGTAGAGAATTCCTAATTAGGAAAATATGCGTATTCAAATATTATATTGACAAATTTACCACCAAACATTGAAAGTTTGAGATATAAAACAAAAATGAGATTTTGTTCGGCCGATGACGGCTGTAAACTTGTGTATTGTCCCTCCAGAAAGCCAGTAAACGTAACTTTATCCTGATTTTCTTATTCACTACCGCCATTGGTGTTATCCTCAATTACTTCAGCTTCGCGCCAAGTAATGGTCTAAAGTCGCAAGTCACAGCTCAAAAGTCATAAGTCGCAAGTCATAAGTGGAAAGTCACAAGTCGAAAGTCAAAAGTTATAAGTCGCAAGTCATGTCGAAAGTCACAAGTCAAAAGTCAAAAGTCGTAAGTCAGAATGTGATCAAGGTATAAAAAAATCACAAAAGCAGTGTTAATAATTTATAAAACAAGTTCTTTCTTAATGGCATTTTTCAAACAGTATACAGAAAAAACAAAATCGCTTACCTGACCGGAATCGTCGCTGTCCGCCATCCGCCACTGCTTCAGGATTGCACCAGAAAGCCATAAGTCGGCAGTGATAAGTCAGAAGTCGCAAATCATAAGTCACAAGTCGTAAGTTGCAAGTCATAAGTCATAAAAAATGGCAAAAGCAGAGTAAATAACATAAAACAGGACCTTCTTAATGGCATTTTTAAACAATATAATGTAATAAATAAACAAACCAGTGCTTCAGCTGAAGTGCACGACCCGCCGGATGCTTTTAGCTTTATGAGTGTTACCATATATGGGTATGGCGGTCATTTTGGTCATGTGACCTGGACCTAAAACGGTTCCCCCAATAAATGCGCCATATCGTAAGGAGCAAAAATATATCTTATACTTTAGTACTGTATTCTGAATCGTTTGCAGGATAAAATGCATTCTTACTTTTCCAATACAAAAGCATATGTGTCAAAGTTTGACCTAGGCTCAAAGAATGTCAAGGTCAACCAAGGGTCACCATTTAAGCACTTTATGATGGGCCTACGTCCCAGATGCTATTTATCAAGTTTCGTGGAAATCTGCCGAGTGGTTCTGGAGAAGACTATTTTTGAAGGGTTTTTACCATATATGGCTTGGCGGCCATTTCGGTCATGTGACCTGGACCCCATGAGCAAATTTTGGTTTTACCCATCCCATAAAGGCTCCATATGAAATTTGACTTCCATCGGCCCAACGGTTTCCGAGGAGAAGCAGTTCGAAAATTTTCACATTTTTCGCCTCGGCGAGGCTATACTAAATGGAATGTAATATTTGGCAGTTCATTGGTTAGCTCTCATTGATATCTATCAGTATGCCAAAAATTATTTAAATATTTTAATCGG
Source organism: Lucinisca nassula (assembly GCA_963580285.1). NCBI lineage: Eukaryota > Metazoa > Mollusca > Bivalvia > Lucinida > Lucinidae > Lucinisca > Lucinisca nassula. The sequence continues at coordinate 99,963,293 of OY757015.1, forward strand.
TTAAGTAACTATCACCAATTTTCACAAACGGGTTACGGACGGACAGACAGACTGACAGAATGACACCGTGATTTTAGGGCACTCTTAGAAAATCAACCGACTTCAGTCGGTCGCTTTTTCTGCGGGTCGTGCAATAAATAAAATAAACAATATAATACAAAATACATAATATATATAATACAAAATCGATTGGAGTCGCCGTCGTTTTCCGCCATCCGCCATTGTTTCAGGTTTTTCAAAAGTATAGCGTAGCTATACACCTTTGACTGTGATCGTATAGTGTTTTAATAATTTTAATAAAATACAACTAAAGTCATATTGAGAGTTTCAGCAGCTTTATTAGGCAGGCACCTCATACGAGTGCTCAACTCCTAAACCAGACTAACGGTCTGCAAGCTGATCAAGTAGACATCTGAAGTCTTGGTCAGAAAACCCCAGTATTTATAATCACTACAAAAATCTCACGCAATATCCCTCTCTCATTGCATCATGATTGTTATCGCAACTCTTGCCAAAATCTCTTCTAACTATAAGCTATCTGTCATGATTTTGATGACTGCACTAATAATATGATCTTTAAAATGCAGTTTCATCAGGTTTCTAAAGTACTTCACATGAACACCTGCTTAAATAACCTTTAAAAGGAAATGTCAGAGTCATATGATATTACGAAATTATGATTTGAATGGCTGCCAGGTACATGTATGTGTAATGCAGGTGCATCTCTGTATTTTATGCAAAGTTATATAATTGATGTTTCAGAGTTTTAAAATGAAGCTGTTTCATAATAAGAATTGAAGCTTAATATTTTCATGATAGTACTGAGACAGAAGCTTACTGCCTTTTCAACACTCATTCAGTCATATCACCACTCTTACACACCTTCAACAATATTCCAGTCATACACATGATAACATGCCTATGCAAAATATCATGTGCATAACATGACTATGTTATATACCTCCCATTGTTGAGTAAATTAATTAACCCCTTAATTAATTTATCTAATAATTCTGACCAAAACCTCTTGTACATATACTGTATACACAATTCATATATAATAAAACAAGATATCATCAACATACATCAGTGACCAGGATGTATGCAATAAAACAAGATATCATCAACATATATCAGTGACCAGGATGATCATCAACATATATCAGTGAGCAGGATGATATCTAAATAGTAACATGATATTATCAACATATATCATAAACACATGTCAGTGGTAAGGATCCATTCACATATATAAGTGACCAGGATTATACGATACATATATTACTCATCAGGATGAAAACCAGGATGAATAACATATCATCAATCAAGATTAGTTAATTAATTAATGTCATGTATGTTTCACGTGACTAGGATTGTAATTAATCTAATATGTGACAAGAATCCAATAAAACATTTAACTAGGATTTGACCAGGATTAAGACCAGGATTAAAACGAAGTTTCAAAGTTTAATTGTTAATTAAATGTCTACGATGTTTTCTTTTAATCATTTCTTTTAATAAACCCTTCTAATCTAGTAGACTTCCCAATTACCAGGATAATCAATATACTTGCAACCAGGATTTCTACCAACTATAAGACTAATAAAGGGCTCATTAAAACACACTGTTTTTAGATGAAGTTTTTATTCCTTTTTTGGGATCGAGAATTCACACAGTCACATTGTTCTTCCCTCAAGTTTATAACTGTTGGAGGTTGTGGAATAAGTATAACTGGAACTCTGTAGATTTTATTCGCCATTAGTATCCCATCGTTGTTATCTGAGCTGTGTGTTGGCTGGTGGTGTAGGTTGGTGATAAGGTAAGTTGGATGTGGTGGATGTTCTTTACAATATCCATAGTGTTCCTGTACAACACTAATGTCGTCTGGCTGTAATAAAATAAAGTTTACTGTCACATGTACATCTTCACCTAAGCATGACCTTAAGGGGCATACTCAGGACTTTATCATTTAAAAGTCACTAAAGTTCTGATCACTAAATCTTCGTCCATGCATAGTCTTCAGGACTATACAAGGCACAAATAAATGTCACTGAAATGTCACTGTACTGTAACCATTAGTACTACTACGATCACATGAGCTATATACATGATGAAAACACATCGTACGATAAAGTTCACTGTTATGCAAATAGTTCATAACAATAGCTATATACCGTTAAATAGCTAAATACTGTTAACCTAGGAATAAGTTAACAAACACTGTTTATATAACTAGTATTCATAAATAAATCTGCTTATAACACTGTGCACAGATTTTCCTTTATTTCTTTGCCCATGCTGCCGTTGCATCAGTCCACTTGAAGGTCTTTTGTCCTTCCTCAACGTTATCGACGTTTTGTTCTTCGATCAGAGTGGACATCTCGATAACATCACCTTTGATCGGTGACCGTTTCACATTCACCTTCTCAAGATCATGTGTGTTAGCCTGTCTTACACCAATTATCTTATAGACAAAGTTTCTTCTACGTAAGATTATTAAGATAATTGCAATTAATAATACCGTCGATGCAATACTGATTAGCATAACATGTATCCAACTAGTACTGGATTTATTCTCATCTAATATTACAGGTTTATAGTTTCTTGTTTCATGGAGTAGATTTTGTAAAGGAATCTCTTTCAAACCTGACAAATGTGGTGGCAACTTCATTGGTTTAGATCCTAGTTTAGTTTTACTATCAGGCCACAGGTAAAAGGTTGAAACATTATGTAATTTCAAAAGTGCTTGCAAAGGATCTGACCTTTCAAAGTTACTATGTCTGCCAAAATATTCAGGTAACTGTAAATATTTGTTTGAGGCTTTACATGTGTTATTTAACCGGATAATGCCAAGTGGTGGTGTGATTTTAATGTCAGCATTCTTTGGTTCATATGACTGACAATTTAATGTAAATGTCAGAGGTCTATTTGTAACAACAATCCAAATACCAAATGACAAATACTTCGCAGTTGGCAACCTTTCATCCAACACAACTACTTGTTTACAATACTTTTTAATGTCATGCAAGTTTTGCATGAAGAGAGCAACAACGCAAAACTTATTTACGTTGGTCTGATAAAATGCTGTCTCAGGATTGCAGAACTGAAAATGATAGTTATTACACATCTGAAATGTACTTTCAGATAGAAGAGAAAACTTTGTTTTATCCTTTGAGACCAGTAACATTTCATTTTCTAAACTGTATTTTAATAATACATCAGTCTGATTATTTGAGAGTAGCGGTAGTGGTAAGTTATGTATTTTATATACTTCATATTCTTCTTTTGTATTAATTAGTGGAATCTTAAGGATAATTCTAATTTCATTATTTTCAAGGTATGTTATACATGTCAATGTCTTATAGAAATACCAAATATCCTTACGAGGATTTTTAGGAAGCTCAAAGTTATTAGGAAGTTTTGTTTCTACTTCAATTAATAATTGCTTCAGATCTTTAGGAGAGATTGTATTAGTTGATAAATGATGCATTGACAACATGTTTAGTTCAGATTTTAAGCTCTCAAGATAAAATATAGCATCTTGCGTGGTAAGCCTAATTTCATCAAGTATCATTTTGAATTGTAAGTATGTATGAATAAATTGTTCAAGTCTAACAAACTGTTGTTCGATTGTTCTTTCTAACAATCTTATTTTATGGTCAAGCTTCTGAATAACGATGATGAGATCCATAATTGATCTCCTATTTTCTGCTACTTGCATTCTCGTTAAGTTAAGTACAGATAAACTTACATCAAGATCATGTATTATCTGATCTTGGTTAAGTGCCAAGGTTTTAATATTTCTATCTATGTTCTCAAGGTCACTTTCTGATACAGTGCCAAAAAGAGTGCTCATTAATTGTCCTCTTATAGGAATTAATGACCTTTTGTGTTCATGACTGTTTACTGAAAGTGTCTGGTACTCATCAAAGTTTTCATAAACAGACTTGTATGTATCTGTTAAAAGGTTAACTTCAACATGTAAACTTTGGAATGTTTCTACATATCCCGTTACATTTGACTTCTGATAAAATCTTGTCATATATTTCACAATTTCATCAGTGCGAACAAGATTGTTTTGAATCTTTAAAATCAAATTCTCAAACGGTCTCAAATCATGAATAAATGTTACAGACCAGTGTGCATCGTTAATAAAGACTTCATTAGTCTTTTGAAACACAACATTTTCGGATGTAAAGAGTCCGAATGCTTGGCTAACAAACAATGATCCCAAGATTAATGTGATCATCATATTGTTAATCTGAAATTAAATACAAATGGGCATTACTACACTTGCTAAACGAGGTACTTATTTACAATTCACCTCTATTAACATACATGAGGCCTTTACCTCATTAAAGACATAACATTACGAGGTCATTTTATAACATATTAGACATTAACCTCAAGAGTTGCTTCAAACTCTCTGCTTTATCTCGAAACTTCCTTCGTCTCTTTTTCAATGGCCTAACTGTCTCACTGGCTACACTATTAGACAGTGGCTGCTGTGAATAAACTACATTCGCATTCATATCACTAGCTAAATCATTGTTTTCAACCAAAGGCATAGAACAGGAATTATCAGAGGATAAATCGTCATTACATTCCATGTCCTTGACCTCAGTTTCTTCACTTTGATTTTGCCTAGCTTCTTTGTGTTTTAACCTTTTCTGTAACTCCATTAAAGATATATCTTCTTCATCAGAAGACGTTTCTCGTTCTTGTCTGTATTTCTTGACTAGCTTAGCCAAGGGAATTTGTTCTTCTGAATCAGAATCAGATTCTGTTTCCGACTCAGAGGCCTGAGGTGGAATTACATATGCCGCGTCCCTAAGTTTTCTACTACTTTCATTTTTGGAAACTGGCCAATCTTCTACATTTGCCAACATTAAATCGCCTGCATATACTCTACTTGTTGTACCATCTAATTGGTTTTTAATTATGAAGGATACTGGTCCAGTTTTCTCAATTATTCTATAATAAGGTTTCCATTTCTGTCCTAATTTACCCTTTCCTTGTTTATTTTGATAATAAACTGGATCTCCTACTTTTAACTCTACCTCTTTAACATTTTTGTCTGCATATTTAGCCTGGCGCTTCTTTGCTTTTTGTAAATAATTTCTGACATGTACAAAAGCTCTGTGCTGTTCTTGTAAAGCAACTTGGTGAAAATCTTCACCTAAATATTTTCTCCTAGGCTGTAATATATTGTCAACTGGAAATACTACATCTCTATTGTACAGCAAATAATAAGGTGAAAATTTAGAAGATTCACTAACGTTAAATCTAATTGCTGCTAAACTTTGACAAAGATACAAATCCCAACTCTGTTGATTATCAGCTACCATTTTAGCCAAAATGTCATGCAAAGTTCTATGGAATCTTTCAACTTTTGCATTGCTCTGAGGATGATACACGCTTGTCAAAATATGGTCAACATTAAGTTTTTCCAATGTTTCTCTCACCATCTTATTTACATTCTCAGTTCCATTGTCCGTCTGTAAAGGACAGCCAAAACGTGGGAAAATGTGTCCAATGATCAATTCAGCTACTGTTTCAGCAGTCTTATCTGGAACTGCAAAAGCTTCAGGCCAACCACTATACCAATCAACAAATGCAATGATATATTTATTGCCTGACAAAGTTGTTGGATAAGGACCCGAAAGATCAAGACTGAGTTTTGCCATAGGGTATGGTGGAATATCTGTTTCTTGTAATGGATGTTTCGTTTTCTGCATTGACCTAGTTCTGCAAGTCATACAATCAGAAACATACTTGTGAATTTCTTTAAACAAGTTTGGCCAAAAGTATTTCTGACGAATAGAATTAAAAGTTTTCTGTACCCCCATATGACCATTACTGTCATGATACTGAGTTACAACCAAAGATCTAAGATGTTTTGGAATATACAATCTTAAATTTGGATCGTCATTGGCATTTGATAAATAGTATACCAATCCATCTACCAAGAGATAATGTTTTTGAACATCTTTACTCTCTTCCCCATTCAAAATCATTGACCTAATGTTTGAAATTTCGTCATCCCTAGTTTGTTCAATTTTCATGTCAAAGCCTTCTTTTGTAAAATCAGAACAATCACACTTTTCAAATGTATCTTCATTTGGAAGACTACAACCAGCAAAAGCTTTTGGATCAAACTGGTTAGAGTCTAACACATTCACCTGATATAAGTTGTCATTGACATCAAGTGCCTTTTCTACTTCTACGTCTTCACTAACTGTACTTTCCTCAGTTTTGTTTACATTATCTGGATGCCTGGAAAGTAGGTCAGCGCATGTATTTGTTGTACCAGCAATGTACTCTATAGTACAATTATAGCCTGACATACTCAAAGCCCAAAGTTGAATCTTTTTGTTTTGCATAGGAGATTCAAGCAAGTATTTCAGAGGTTTATGATCAGTTCTTATGACAAACTGAGCATTGTGCAGATAATAATCTAACTTCTGAAGAGCAAAATGTATTGCAAATGCTTCTTTTTCTACTACAGACCATTTACATTGGGACTTACTAAGTTTGTGGGACAAATAATAAATTGGCTTTTCATCACCCTCACACTCCTGTGTAAGGCATGCACCAACACACGAGTTGCTAGCATCTGTATAAAGAACATATGGTTTATTTGGATCTGGATAAACCAAAAGTGGGACAGCTGTTAAGCTTTCTTTTAAGAATTCAAATGCAGTTTGATGTACGTCTGACCACTTGTAATGTGCGTATTTTCTTGTCAAAGCAATGATTGGTTCAGCTATCTGAGAGAAGTTTGGAATGAATCTTCTGTAGTAAGAATACATACCAATGAATGATCTTACTTCTTTTACACAAGTTGGAACAGGTAAAGATCTTATCGCATCAACCTTCTTTTCATCAGGTTTGATTCCTTGTTCACTAATAACAAAGCCAAGATAATTAGTTTCTAATTTAAGAAAACCACATTTCTTAAGCTTAAGTTTCAAATTATGCTGTCTTAATTTGTCAAAGATCAAACTAAGATGCCTCAAATGTTCTTCCAATGTTGAGCTGAAAATCAATATATCATCAAGGTAAGCTGTAGCAAAATCATTGCAACCTTGCAACACAACAGACATAAGTTCTTGAAATACCGCAGGAGCATTAGAAAGGCCAAAGGGCATCACATTGAACTCGAATAACCCTTTGGGGCATGCGAAAGCTGTCTTCTCTTTGTCCTTCTCATCCATGGCAACCTGCTAATATCCACTTTTCAAGTCCAAAGATGTAAAGTATTTTGCTCTACCAAGTAAGGCTAAGATATCATCTATTAAGGGTAAAGGAAAGGAATTTTTCTTTGTTATTTGATTTAATTTTCGAAAATCAACACAGAACCTTTTACTGCCATCTTTCTTGTCAACAATCACAACAGGAAATGACCAAGGTGATCTTGACCTTTTAATTACATTTGCATCTAACATTTCGTTAATTGCTTTGTCAATTACCTCTCTGTTCTTAATTGGAGTTCTATAAGGTTTCATTTTAATTGGTTCATGATTACCTATATCAATTTGCATTTTAACTGTGTCTGTCTTTCCTAATTCAGAATCTTTATTTGCAAATAAGTCTCTATTTCTCAAGATAAGATTTTCAATTTTTGACCTATATTTTTCAGGTACATCAAGATCTTTTAAGTCTAATTTATTTTCACAACTGTTATTTTGAATGACTGAATCTACATGTGTAACATTATTTTGAAGCTCTGAAATTTTAGCTAACAAACCATGTCTATAAATTTTAATATATTTGTTGGTGTTGTTAACAATTAAAACTGGCAAAGATCTATCTTTTCCTAATGTAGAAACAGTATTAATAATTTGTAAGCCTGGTTGATTAGTTAAAAAACCTTTATCTATTTGTGAAACCTCATATGACGAACCTACTGGTAAGTCTGGAGTTTCTCTTACTTTTCCGTAGCATATTATGGCTGTATTAGGTTTTATTAAACATGTTCTTTTCATCCTAACTGTTGAAGCTATATGTATATCCTCCTCTAAATTAACATAGTGTTTACCATTGATTCTTAAACATTTTAAATCAAAATATATCCTAACGTTGTTCTGTTTAAGCCAGTCCAAACCAAGTATCAAATTTCTATTTAAATCTCGGATCACATAGAAGTCTTGAGACATTTCGGTACTACCGATACAAAACTGTACAGTAATGCAACCGTCGCACTTAAGCTCACTCCCATTTGCAGATTGTAAGCAAACTTTCTTTTGGGTGAGTCTTGGTTTATTCTTAAGCTGCTCATAAATTCTACGGTGCATTAATGAGCATTCAGCTCCAGTGTCTACAAGAGTTCTAAACCTTTGTTTACCTATTTTAACTAAACAAGAATTTGGACTGTCGAAACATTGATAATAAATTTTTGATGAGGTAAATGTCTATTGTTTTCTTTACTCATTACATCGACCCCTGTATGCAATGAGTGTCCCAGTTTTCCTGACCAGGTACTACATTTTGTACATTATTCTGATGTCTAGGTCTTCCATGACCCATAGGTGGTCTACTTTGATGTTCTTTGTTTTTACAATCTCTGGAAATGTGACCTTCCTGACCACAATTCCAGCACTTTACCCTAGGGTTTCTATTTTGCTGTGTTGTGTTAACCCTATTGAAGTTCCTAAACTTAAACCGTTGACCTCTAGAATGGTCAACATCCATAGGTGCTTCTTTTCTTTGTGGGTGAAATGTATGCGACATTTGAACCCTAGCCCTAAGATTCTGCTCATTAGTGGCGATTGCAATAGCCCCCTGTAACGTGTCTGGCTGATCTCTCAATATTTTTAGTTTCAAATTGTCTTGGGTCAACCCATCAACAAAGATGTCAATAAGTTGACGTTCTACAGCGTCGCCTCCTTGGTTTTGGTAGGCTTCTTCCGCTAAAGAAAGAATTCTTTCAGCGAAAAGCTGTATGTTTTCCCCTACTTTTTGTTTTACACTGCGCAACAATGACAGCGCCATTTGCCTATCCGTAACATCACTGAAACGGACAGCTGTTGCCAATTACCGTCTGGGTTAGCCGCCATATACCTCTGTATAAAACCACTAACTGCTCCCCCAGAAGATTGATATGCAATCAACTTCTTTCTTGCCTCAGGTATATCAGTAAGAATTGAATATTTTTCAATGGATTTTATCCATTCCCTAAAGTTTTTAGAGTTGCCATCAAATTTGATAACGCTTGTTGAGGCCCCCTGTGTCGTTAATGCTTGTGACACATTGGCAAGTTCTAATTGAATATTAACAAAAGCCTGTGCAGCAGGATCAAGCTGTTGCTGATGCTGAGCCTGTGCTTGGGCTTGTCCTTGTTGAGCCATATTGAAAAGAAAAAAAAATAAATTAAATAAATAAATAAATAAATAAATCTAAAATTAACTTTGGCCTACATTTTTAGTTTTCGGTTTAGATTAATTTTCTTCCATAATTTTGAATGATAATTGGTGACAGAACAAACAACAAACATAACCAGAAAAAGTAAAAGTAAACGTCACCTACCTTGGTGTCCATTCTTCTGTTTCTGTCGTAAGGTTCCTTTTTTAATTTATCCGCAGCACGGCACCAAAGCAAGATATATAGCGTAGCTATACACCTTTGACTGTGATCGTATAGTGTTTTAATAATTTTAATAAAATACAACTAAAGTCATATTGAGAGTTTCAGCAGCTTTATTAGGCAGGCACCTCATACGAGTGCTCAACTCCTAAACCAGACTAACGGTCTGCAAGCTGATCAAGTAGACATCTGAAGTCTTGGTCAGAAAACCCCAGTATTTATAATCACTACAAAAATCTCACGCAATATCCCTCTCTCATTGCATCATGCTTGTTATCGCAACTCTTGCCAAAATCTCTTCTAACTATAAGCTATCTGTCATGATTTTGATGACTGCACTAATAATATGATCTTTAAAATGCAGTTTCATCAGGTTTCTAAAGTACTTCAAATGAACACCTGCTTAAATAACCTTTAAAAGGAAATGTCAGAGTCATATGATATTACGAAATTATGATTTGAATGGCTGCCAGGTACATGTATGTGTAATTCAGGTGCATCTCTGTATTTTATGCAAAGTTATATAATTGATGTTTCAGAGTTTTAAAATGAAGCTGTTTCATAATAAGAATTGAAGCTTAATATTTTCATGATAGTACTGAGACAGAAGCTTACTGCCTTTTCAACACTCATTCAGTCATATCACCACTCTTACACACCTTCAACAATATTCCAGTCATACACATGATAACATGCCTATGCAAAATATCATGTGCATAACATGACTATGTTATAAAAGTCACAAGTCAAAAGTCATAAGTCGCAAGTCATAAGTCACAAGTCGAAATGTCACCAAGTCATAATGTCCCCCATCGCCTTCTGTGTCTCAGCTTTTTGATGTCTGAAAAATTCCTGCAGAATGACTGTAACAAATTGACCCGGATGATAGAAGAAATCCACCAGTTAGATCATAGAGGGCCGAACTCAGCACGCACATTGTAAAATATAGATTCAGCCCCTCTAAAAAGATGACAAAGAGCGGTACACCAGGCTAACAAGCCCGTGTAATGAACACCATTCCATCCACACTTTATGTAGGGAAAAGTGGGGTTTACAGGAGGTATACATAATTTTCCATATTTTTGCAAAAATATTCTGTGAATGGGTTATCCTTTGGAAACAAGAAATAGACAACAGAACTGTAAAATACGGGATGTACAAGTTTTTTCTGGGCCAGACTAT
>OY757015.1:99974082-100218154 GCA_963580285.1 Lucinisca nassula
TAGGATAAGAAATTTCTATCCCAGGGTTAAGTCCAAGATTTCTTTATCTGGTGTGCAAGAAAAATCAGTCTGATAACAAATTCGTGTGACAGAGTGCGTTTTTTTCAAATCTCCAAAATGGCTACTTTTCTTATGAAAATCAATGATAGTTTTCTTATTTATGCAGCAAACATAGGTTGTGGGAGCTCGTTGCAACCGCCTCGACGAGGCGGTTCTAACGAGTACCCGCAACCTATGTCTTGGAGCAGAAATAAGAAAAATATTGTATACCCCATAGACCCCAGTCTTCTCTATATAAAGTGGGGTTTAAGGGGGTGTTCACTTTACGGATTTGTTCATGTGTCTATATTTCAAAACGTATCTGCTGAAAAAAAATATCCAGCATGCTGAACAATAAAGGGAAAGATACACCTTCAGGGTAGGCATCTCTTTCAGATGTACACCTCACCCACTTTATACAGAGCTCTCGGAAACGCAGGATTCTGCGTATTTTACGCCAACTTTTTCCGTTGTACGCGTAAAATTCACAACCGGCAATTCTTGTGTACGCATGTTTTTATTGCGACACGCGTCCAAAATTACAGAAGCGGTAAATTCAGAAGCTAATTTAGGCCGCTTATGCAATACCAATAAAAGATCAAATGTGGCGCCGCTTTTTATGTTGAAAGCGCACGTGCCACAAATCAGTAGGCGTGACCTATACTAGAGGAAAAAGAAACGCAACAGTTGTATTCTTGAATGTCTGCGTAAATTGCTGACGTTTTATAATTTCTATAGTTGTATGATGAACTGACTATTTTTGCGGTTAGTTTATTACTGAAAACGTCATTTGAAATAATGGGTTACATGTCGTATATGAAAATCACTTTAAACCAATCAATGTGACGTTGACGTCAGGATGTCGGACTAATGGATGCTTTTTTGCGGCTTAAGAGCCCTTCACGTCGACTTTACAAAGTGCGAGTATGGACCAGCCTAAAAAGTTAAAGAACATTTGGATAAACTTGTTTCAAACTCAGTTAATGCATAACCATACGCGCAACGACAAAGAAGTGCATTCAACGTCTTTCTAAGGGTGTTGACTGTGGCTAAACGAACTGTATACGGAAATGTTATCTGGCGTAGACAACATTGAAGCTTTTTAGCATCCAAACCCGTACTCAAACGGAAAATTGCGTCTTTCATGCGCTTTTTGCACACTGCCGTTTATGACGTCAACGTCGTAACAAGTAACGGAATTTTGGCTTTATTCATTCCTTTCCGGTGAATTGAATCTCAACCCGTATAGTGTGTTACAAACACGACACCATTCTTCTTTTTGTGATTTTAATGCAATTTTGTGCAGTTCTTTTTCTATGGGGTTGGTTAAATACGGAAGCGTCAACTCCTGGACGTTTACAATTCTCAGACGTTTTTTGCTATGGTTCATTCACGGTTAGATAGTACATTTTAAAACTATTGTTAACCAGAAAAAAGATGGTTATTTTCTCGCCAAAAATCATGATGTTGCGTTTCTTGTTTCCCTTAGTATATATTGAGAGGTATTTTTGCACGTGTCAGTGGGAGAGACGATATTGGAAAGTGGTCGGTTTGCGGCACGTGTTAAAATGATTGTACCTGTTTAATCTCGCCGCGCTAATCCCCGTGTTATTACGGATTACAATTAATTAGTATACTAATTGATGTAAGCTCATATCATCAAAGGATTAGCATGAGTCGGTAAAATATCACGTTTAGTTAAACTAGGGTTACGGCGAAGACGATATAATTGACGAATTACCAATGTCATGTATTTTCGCAACTACACGATCGTACTTTTTATGGCTCGGTCAAACTGTGTTTCGACGTTTACTGGTGACAAAAATGTATGTAATTCTTCAAAATACAATCATTTTTAACAATTACAGGAAGTCAGACATGGTTAGGATGCTTCCCCTACGTATTTGTTTACACCAATTAAAAATAATTGAGCTACTGTCACGTACATATACGTCCGAATTTGAAAGCACAAATATAGCTAAATAGAATGCTGCTTTTCTGATCTGGGTTTACATTATATCTGCTGTTATCCTAATACTACCTTATTTTTTATGTGGCATTATTTGACTAGAAGTGTGAGAATAAATCTGAGCAACTGCATTGGGGGGGGGGGGGGAAATAGACACATCAGTGAAATATTTCTAACTAGTACCCACAATCTACATGTTTGGAACGAAGTTATTAAATGCATTTATAAGAAAAAAAAAGTTTGGGAGCCATGAAAGTATACAGTTTTTCATATGGACGTGTAGCCTGATAATAAGAAGTTTTTGTCTATGTTCTATGCGCGATCAAGATCAGAACTCCAACTTTTTTATGTGGGAATCCAACTTTTTATCTGTGAATCCAACTTTTTACAAGGAAGGATTCCTGGAATCCTGTTTTCAAAATCCTAGTGAGAGCTCTGTAATATACATGTATACCGACAGGTTAGGCTGACAAATTGTCCATTGCCCAGCTACCTGGGACAAGTCTGACATGACGGGCAGGTGCAAAATGATCATCAACAACTGCCAGTTGATTCTTTTGGCCCTTTAAATACGGTAAGTAATTCACAACAAGAGGCCCAAGAGGGCCTGTCGCTCCACCGGCTAACTTGAGACAATTGTCATATTTATTACATTAACCAATTGTATACTAGTTGACTCTTCTATGGCTATATGTTGGACCAGCCCATTTGTCATATAAGGGGTGTTTTTGATGGAAATTCTGTTAGTAAATAGTGCAGGCCCTGATCAGACACGGTGTTCTGCGGGGTCTGATCTGGGCCAGCACTGTTTGCCAAGGTACCGATTTAGAGTTTTCCCGCATGCAATGGGTAAAAAAAAAAACAAGTGATCCACCCAAGGAATGTCCATTCTATATTTTTGGACCCCAGAGCCATGGTTGGCAGGATTTATGTGAGTGACCATTTGGCATTGCTCCGTTCTAAATATCTAAAGCTCTGGGCCTTATGGTTTCAGAGAAGAAGACTTTTTTAAGTTTTTCCTATTATAAATCTATGGGAACTAATAAGCCTCTTGGCGTAGCCAATTTTTTACCCCACGGGCATTGTTGGCAGGATTTATGTGAGTGACCACTTGACGTTGCTGCATACTAAATATCTAAGCTCTGGGCACTGATGGTTTCAGAGAAGAAGATTTTTGTCAGTTTTGCCCAGTATAAGTCTATGGGAGCTTATGGGCCTCAGGGTGTGGCCAATTTGGACCCCAAGGGCATGGTTGGCAGGATTTATGGAGCTGAATACTTCAAGTTGCTACATACTAAGCTCTTGGCCTTATGGTTTCAGAGAAGAAAAGTTTCAAGATTTTTTTCATTATCAGTCTATGGGAGCTACTAAGCACCGGGGCGTTGCCAATTTGGACTCCAGAGGCATAGTTCATGCAAAGTAGTATGAAATCCATTGAGCTGAGCGGTTTTGGAGGAGAAGGTTTTTAAAACTTTTCCTCTTATAGGTCTTTGAAAGCTAATGAGCCAAGGGGCATGGCCATGGCGGCCATGTGGGGCATGGCCATGGCGGCCATGTGGGGCATGGCCATGGCTAGGGCTGGCTAATCGGTGCTGAAATGATAATCGATTAGCGGTCTTGCCATATCGATAAATAATCGATTAGTAATCACTGGAGATTTGGTCATTATTTTACCTGTCTGGCTTTCTGTCTGAATATGACTCTTACCATATGTTGTACTTAACTCTAGGTATTTGCACAGACAGGCCGGAGCAAACAGTGTAGACCCAGATGAGACGCCGCAGAACGCGGCGTCTCATCAGGGTCTGCACTGTTTGCCACTCATCTAGCTATTTAAGAAATTTCTTTGGCTGGTAAATTCTACTAAGAAAATAATCGATTACGAAAAATCAGTATCGATAATCATATTTCTGGAATCTATCGATCAATTAATCGATTATCCGATTAATCGTGGCAGCCTTAGCCATGGCGGCCATGTTTTTTGTCTGATCCAAATTTCTTCAAGGAATCTGACAGAGGTCCACCCAAGGAACATTCATGCAAAATAAGAATAAAATCCATTGAGCGGGTTTGGAGGAGAAGATTTTTAAATATTTTTGGGGGGGTTTCAATGCCATCGCAACCAGAGTTCTGCATGTAACAAAATTCTTTGAAGGAATTTAGAAGAGGACTATGTGAGAAACATTCCTGTCAAGTTTGGTTACAATCGACCAAGTAGTTAAGGAGGATATGTTTAAAAAAAAAAAGTTAACGCACAACCGCACGGACGCACGATGGACACAGGGCCATAACATAAGACCCACGTGTCTTCCGCCAGTGGAGCTAAAAAATG
This sequence comes from Lucinisca nassula, assembly GCA_963580285.1. NCBI lineage: Eukaryota > Metazoa > Mollusca > Bivalvia > Lucinida > Lucinidae > Lucinisca > Lucinisca nassula. Next base: position 99,978,423 of record OY757015.1, read on the forward strand.
AACAGGCTCATTTGTGTTTATTTATTTATGTTTTCAATTATTTATTAATTTATTTTTTCCTTTCATACGTTGGATTCGGTATGTCTCCCTTTTCAACTAAGCCATTTTAACCCTCAGGGATCTGTAGAACTGTTGACACTGTAGTATAATTAGGTCAAATAAATCAATCTCCCTCAGTATTTTGAATTTATTTTGAAACATAAAGTCGCATAAATAGAGTTTGCTAAGATTGTGTTGAAAACATCAGTTCTATCACGAGTGTGATGGGCAAGTGAAATTTCTGATGTTTTGAATGTGTAGAATGATAATTTGTAGCTGGACCTCTATAGATATGTGATAGTCAGCAAAATCGGAGATTAATTCAGATACAGGAAGGTACATTTAAATAAATAAATAAATAAATAAACAAGAACTTTTGAAGAAGAGAAGACTTTTTTAACATTACACTATATGCATTACACTATATGTTATATAGTGAAAATAAGCCTCGCCCATGGCGGCCATGTTTTTTGTCAGATCAAATTTTTTTCAAGGAATCTGACAACGGTCTACCCAAGGAACATTCATGCCAAATTACAATGAAATCCCACAAGTACTTTTGCAGAAGAAGGTTTTTTAGCATTAGATCAAAATTCATCAATTTGGCATGAGCTAGGGTGCAGAAAAGCAATCTTTAGCTGAAAATCAGGTTTTCTGGAGCCTATGACCTTAAAAATTAGGACAAGGTCACCAAAGTCTTAATTAAATTTTCAGTTGGTGGTATATTAGAAAGTTTGACCAAAATCCATTGATTTGTTCATGAGATAGGGTGCAGACAAGCCATTTTTGTCCAAAGTTGACACTTTTTAGGGGCCTGTGCCTTTTAAAACAAGGTAAAGACCATCAAAACATGACTGATTTTTCCCTCCTAGTGATATAATCACATAGGATTGGTCATAAATCCACAATCCATCCATAGGCTCAGAAGATATAGTGCCTAAAACAGGATGTGCTGAGCCACTGTCTCTGATGCAAAAAGGATCTGTACCTAAAACAACATATCCTTCTCCCCCTGTTATTGTTTTTAGCTCACCAGAGCCAAAGGCTCCAGGGGAGCTTATAGAATAGGCTTCTGACGTCAACACTTTTAAATGACAACTCCTCTGAAGCCACTGGGCCGATTCAGCCCGAACTTAATATGTAGCATCCTTGGGCTAGGGGATTGAAAGTTTTTGTTATTTATGAAATTGGTTGCTTTGGCAACTTGGGAGTTTCCATGGGGAAAATAGAAAAATGTCATTAACTGCCAAGCCTTTGCATATATTTTGACAAAAAATTTATAGAAATGTTCCTTGAGTAAATGTCTTTCAGTCATACACTTTTATGCTAATCTGGGGGTCACCCAGGGTGTGTGAGACCACGTTCCATCCCCCCCCATTACATAAAAGGCCATGTATCTTGGAAACCATTCAGATCCCCACCCCAACCATATATATTCTTGTTCTTTGTGATAAGACACACTCAGTGACACCAACCTGGGGATTCCCTGGGTGTGCTGGGGCCATGCCCCACCCACAGCACTTAGTTAAAGGCCCAATATCTCAGAAACCATTCGGATATGCACCCCATAAACCATATATATTCTTGTTCCTTATAAATCACATTCAGTGATACCAACCTAGGGGTCTCCCGGGCTGTGCCTGAGTGCCATGTCCCGACCCTCCACTTCAAAAAAGGTGAAATATCAGAGAAGCTGTTCAGAACCCCATCCCTAAACCACATTAAAGTTTTTCCTTATGATAAGATGCATTCAGTGATACCAACATGTGGGCCCAAGGGATGTCCCGGGTCATGCCCCACGCCGCCACTTCATAAAAAGCCATATATCTCTGAAACCATTAAGATCCCACCCTTAACCATATATTTTCTTATTCCTTATGGTAAGACTCAATCAGTCACACCCACCTGGGGGTCTCTTTATTCTGTAGCAATGTGCTTGGGGCATGCCCCGCCCCTCCACTTCATAAAATGCCATATATCATAGAAGCCATTCAGGTCTCAGACCCATAATCATATGTATTCTTATTCCTTATAATTAGATAATTAGACATATTCAGTGACACCAACTTGTGGGGCCCTTTCAAGATTTTCACTTATTTCGAGCTGGTTGTTAATCAGAGGTGGACAAAAACCCGAGTTCCCGGATAAAAACCACATGGGCGTCAATTGCAGAACCTCCTAATGATTAACAGCCGGTGCTTTTACCCACTAGGCCATGAAGTCTATTTGTTGGGGGACATAATTCTGGTCATACCTGCTACAGTTTATCATGACACAGGGCTTTATCCAGGTATTTTGTGAAAAGGCCCCTCGGCAAAATTTGGGAAAAAGTTACCGACATAATACCAAAATTTGGAACACAATTTCATCACGATGAATTTTGCTCATGATACTCTTATGAATTTGATAGTTAAACAGTGCAATACAGCTGTAGCTTCACTGTGGTGAATTTTCATCTTGACTATCCAGTGTTAACCTCTGATGTTAAGTATTGTTGTCTCTTGTTCCTTTTGTGGCTTTTATTTTTTAAAATTTTGGGAAAAAATATGGTGAAATTGGGAAAAATTTAGGCTATTTGGCATTGGGAATGGGGCCGAATTTCGGCCCCGCTGAACAGGCACAAAATGCCCTGTGACAACATAACAAAGCGTTTATTCTACCAACACGATGTACACTGTTTGTTTGCTTTGAGGTTTAACGTCCCCTCCAACACTGCAAAGGTCATTTTAAAGACGTTGCTTCCAATTTTGTGTGACTTTTGCCCGACTCTACCTACACTTAACATTCTACCTACACTGACATTCAATCCAATTGGTTCTGGGATGCTTCCAATTTTGTGTGACTTTTACCCGACTCTACCTACACTGACATTCAATCCAATTGGTTCTGGGATGCTTCCAATTTTGTGTGACTTTTACCCGACTCTACCTACACTGACATTCTACCTACACTGAAATTACATTCAATCCAATTGGTTCTGGGATGCTTCCAATTTTGTGTGACTTTTACCCGACTCTACCTACACTGACATTCTACCTACACTGACAAGCCAGTTGGTTCTGGGATTTTTTTTAAAGTAGGAGTATATAGTTTTAGCCTGCCATTCGTTCATTCATCTGTTTGTCTGTCCATGTGTCAGTCTGTCTGTCCGATTACTTTTTTGTTAAAGTTTTTGTTTTGTTCGAGTTGAGGTTTTACATCCCCATCAGCACTATTAAGGTCATTTTGGAGACATCCCTTCCGATTTTGTGGGACTTTTACCCGACACTGAGATGAAATGACTTCTCAAGCCCTACCGCCCATAGAAACCGTAAGGGTTTAAGGAGTGGTCTGATTTGCATCACTTTTCTTGGGCAGACTTAGACCTAAGCTGTTTAAAGTATTCTAGTTCGGTCCATTTCAGCTCTGTGCGGAAGCACTGTGCAGCCCAATCTAATTCTTCCAGGCCCCGATGGGCGGGGGCACTTGGTTAAAGTTTTGCGTCAAAGTTTCTAAGAGATTGTATCTTCTTTGTTCTAAACCCTTTGATAGATTTGGTTGATAGTTACATCGAAGATACATACTAATCTCAAAATTTCATTGATGCATGTCCCACCCCTACAGTGACCTGGAGGTCAAGGTCACAGACTTAGAAATTTTACATTTGGTTAAAGTTTTATGACAAAGTTTATTGACGCTTGTATGTTCTAAACTCTAAGACAGACTCACTGGACACTTGCAGCAATGTTGCATACCAGTCTAAAGATTTTCTGATGTATGTCACTTACCCCCACCCATGGTGACCTTGACCTCAAGGCCACAGACTTAGAAAGTTTACATTTGGTTAAAGTTTTATGACAAAGTTTATAGATGCCTGTATGTTCTCAACTCTAAGACAAATTCAATTGATACTTGCACCGATGTTGCATACAAGTTCAAAGATTTCATTGATCATAGTTGCATACCTCATCCTGCTGCTTCGGTAACATTGATGCCCCCACCCCTTCAGTAACTTTGATGCCCTCACTCCCTTGGTCCATTCAGAAATTTAATGTTTAGTTTAGCTTTTACAAGCACATTTATAGATTCTAACAGCTTCTTGACTTCTTCATTCATATTACATACAAGCTAGAAAGATATATCAAAGGGTGGCGCTAGCCGGGGGTGACCCAAAGGGTGGCGCTAGCTGGGCGTGACCCAGTGGTGCTAGCGGGGGTGACCCAATAGTCACTTTGATGGATTGGGTCCATATTTGGAATTTGTTTGTTTGAACTGAGGTTTAACATCCCTGTCAACACTTATTTAGGTCATTTTGGAGACGTTGCTTCCAATTTTGTGGGACTTTTACCTGACAATGAAATGAAATGACATCTCAAGCCCTGCCACCCAATGAAACCAATAGGCTCATATGCATTGGACAGTCTGACTCATTCCACTTTACCTTGGCAGGTTAAGTCCTTCGAAGCGGTTTACCAGTACTCATGTGTGGTCTGTTTCAGCTCTGAGTGGAAGCACCATGCAGCCCAATCTATTTCTCCAAGCCCCGATGGGCGGGGGCAGGTCCATATTTGGAATGATCATAGTTAGGGCCCCGCACTGAAAGTGTGGGTGCCCTATAGTAATCACTCTGTCCGTCCGTCTGTATGTCCATCCACAAATTTTCAACATTTTCCTACTCCTCTGATAGCGCTGCCGGGGACCTAGTCAGTTTCACTGACAGCTCTAGTTATTTTTATAAAGTTTAATCAGCAATACATCTGACCACCACACGCACACACACACCTATGCCGATAGCCTCAAAGACACCATTCCAGGCGAGATATGCTGTCTGATGACAGCTCTTGTTACGTGAGTTTTTCGGGGTGAGATGAGCCCCTAGGCGGGGGCATCTGTGTCATATTGACACATTTCTAGTTCTGACAGTGCTGTTCAAACCCAGATGTAGTGTGTGCCCACACACTCTTCTCAAGTTTGTGCCTAGAAATAACCTTATGATTTATGATTTAGAATTGAGCTGCAATAAAACCAGCATTGTTACACAAGGTTTGAACAAAAATACAAGTCCCCATTAGAAATTATTGCATCCTTCACTGTTCAACAAAGTTCTGTAAGCGGTATGGTATGTCATATAACAGGATAAGTTTATTAGTTAATAAAGTTTCCTTTTAAAAGGAAAGGCTTGCCTGGTTTTAAGGGTACTGTTCCTTGTGTAAATGTAGCCATATTGCCGCCACATGGATGTACGAGTTGATGTAGATGAAAGTACTGGTGATGAAGCAAGTTGCACTGTTCTTGTTAATGGGACATAGACTTTTGATGCAGTGTACTCAAAGGCAATATATGGTTTATCTACACATTGGAATGGACAAACCCATGAGGTGTCAATTTTCTATGTGGCACTACCCTGACATTTATTGGAAGAAATATTTCTATATTAAGGTAACTGAGGCATTGACATGTGACCCAATGATCACATTCTCACTTTTGACCCACTATGATAGTAAGGGATCATTGTGATGACCCTGTTTTATTGAAATTTGCTCAGTAGTATCTGAATAGTAGTTGGAAGAAGACATTGTTAACAGACAAACAGGAGGAATAATGGACTTATGGAGCACGGACGATATGCGATTTGGCAAGTAGAAATGGACAAACAAAACAAAATAATTGTCCCTAACAGATTTATGGGAGACAATAATGTGGTAGAACACATCATACATACTGTTTGTTTTACTAGGTTGCTCAGTCATATACAGGCGGGTAGTTTCCTAACCATCGTTCCTGGAAAGTACCAGTACTAGACTCCGATCCTCCTGCACAAACTACCAAATGTTATCACATAAACGATCATGGCCGGTAGCGGGGCTCGAACCTATGACCCTCCAGTGATTACAAGTCAGCGACCTTAATCACTGGACCACGGAGGCGGTCTTCCATACATACTGAGTATACATTCATGTCATGTGGCCAGTAAACATGTAATTGTTAGGTGACGACACAAATATACGTACAAGGGAGTATAAGACGAAGGAGGAAGAGACATTAAATGTTAACATCTTTTATTGGCAAAGTATAAAAATATTATAAACAAGAGACAACCAAAGTAAACAATGTTACCAATGTTAACAGTTTTTATCTGAAAGTCTAAAAAGAAATAAACAGTATAAAGCTATTTAAGGTGAATCTTAATCTTGATAAAAACTGGACCAATTGACTGTCAGTACGCCGTAAACTTTGTTTATTTATTGGTGGCAGTACCTTCAATAAAACTAGAGCCGTCAGTGAAACTGACTAGCGCCCCGGCAGCGCTATCAGAGGAGTAGGAAAATGTTGATGTTAAAAAACTATAAAAAACAAGGAAATGAAAACACATAGCTCAAAGAATAATTTTGAACATGATAACTCGGTTTTAGAAACCAACCTGGGTTTTGCGCACAACACATCCTCTCATGATGATTAACATTACTGTCAAGTTTTTCTAAAATCAATCCAGGAATAAGAAAGATATTGATCGGACACGATAAAAAAGACGCAGCAGTTCAGTTGACCTACTCTAGTTAACACTTCTGATGTCAGGAATCTACCCTATAAAATTTCAACACTATAAAAAGTATCCATAGGACACGGATGCCCCCGCAAAATGCCATTCATAAGAAATATTACAAACGTACTTCAAATCAATCATAAAATATATGCATTAAGGGCAGTTAATCCAAAAACAAAAAATGCAAGAGTTGTCTTCCTTGTTCATGACACATCGTCTCAATGTGATGAATGCACCTGTGAAGTTTCATGAATATATTCCGTACTGTTTAGGAGTTATGGCCCGGACAAGGTTTACTATATGGTACTAAGTCAAGGGCAGATAATAAAAAAAACCAAAATGCAAGAGTTGTCTTCCTTGTTCATGACACATCGACTCAGTGTGATGAATGCACCTGTGAAGTTTCATGAATATATTCCATACGGTGTAGGAGTTATGGCCCTGACACGGTTTACTATATGGTACTAAGTCAAGGGCAGATAATCCAAAAACCCAAAATGCAAGAGTTGTCTTCCTTGTTCATGACACATCGTCTCAGTGTGATGAATGCACCTGTGAAGTTTCATGAATATATTCCATACTGTTTAAGAGTTATGGCCCGGACACGGTTTATTATATGGTACTAAGTCAAGGGCAGATAATCCAAAAACAAAAAATGCAAGAGTTGTCTTCCTTGTTCATGACACATCGTCTCAGTGTGATGAATGCACCTGTGAAGTTTCATGAATATATTCCATACGGTTGAGGAGTTATGGGCCGGATACGGTTTACTATATGGTACTAAGTCAATGGCAGATAATCCAAAAACCAAAACTGCAAGAGTTGTCTTCCTTGTTCATGACACATCGTCTTAGTGTGATGAATTCACCTGTTAAGTTTCATGAATATATTTCATACGGTTTAGGAGTTATGGCCCGGACACGGTTTACTATATGGTACTAAGTCAAGGGCAGATAATCCAAAAACCAAAAATGCAAGAGTTGTCTTCCTTGTTCTTGACACATCGTCTCAGTGTGATGAATGCACCTGTGAAGTTTCATGAATATATTTCATACGGTTTAGGAGTTATGGCCCGGACACGGTTTACTATATGGTACTAAGTCAAGGGCAGATAATCCAAAAACCCAAAATGCAAGAGTTGTCTTCCTTGTTCATGACACATCGTCTTAGTGTGATGAATGAACCTGTGAAGTTTCATGAATATATTCCATACGGTTTAGGAGTTATGGCCCGGACACGATGTCGGGACGGAAGGATGGACAAACGAACGGACGGACAGGGGTAAAACTTAATGCCCTTCCGCTATTCTCCGAATAGGCGGGGGCATAAAAACCAATCTAGTTTTGACCTTCGAGTGAATTGTAGACTGCTACACAGATGATTTATGAATGTGGTCAGGTAAACTGTATTGACGGTAGTGCTGACCGTGGCCTAGTGGATAAATTCGCTTCGGTGTTTAGTTAAACTTTCGCACAGAAACGATAGCTCTGTCACTAGACCATCTCTCACTAAACTGGTACCCTGTATTCTATTAAAATATGCGAAAGTCATTGAGCTATAGGGTGAGGGAACCCGAACACCGGAAAAAAATGACTGTATCTCTGATTTTTGTATTTAAAAAAACACCTGAGGATCCAAAATAACATAGAAAGAGAAGTCTAAAACCGGAACCACTTTTCCAATCTAAATGGCTTGCAGCCGTCGCTGCAAGCCAAAAAGAATATGCTGATTATTGAGTAAATATTATAGCTGGCTGTCAGCAGACTTTTAGGTCTGGTGACAGCCGGCTGTCACTAGACCTAAAAGTCTGGTGCCAGCCGGCTGTCAGCAGACACTTCCTACATTATATGTTAAATAGTGAAAATAAGCCCCGCCCATGGCGGCCATGTTTTTTGTCAGATCAAAATTTCTTCAAGGAATCTGAAAGGGGTCCACCCAAGGAACATTCATGCAAAATAAAAATGAAATCCAACCAGTGGATTTGGAGAAGATTTTTAAAGATTTTTATTTTTGGTGTGGTTTTGTTGCCATGGCAACCAGAGTTCTGGGTGTGACAAAATTCTTTGAAGGAAGTTAGAAGAGGACTAAGTAAGGAACATTCCTGTGAAGATTGGTTACAATAGGCCCAGTAGTTTAGGAGGAGAAGATGTTTTAGCATTACACTATATGTTAAATAGTGAAAATAAGCCCCGCCCAAGGTGGCCATGTTTTTTGTCGGATCAAAATTTCTTCAAGGAATCTGAAAGAGGTCCTCCCATGGAACATTGATGCAAAATAAAAATGAAATCCAACAGGTGGTTTTGGAGGAGAAGATTTTTAAAGATTTTTATTTTTTTGTGTGGTTTTGTTGCCATGGCAACCAGAGTTCTGGGTGTGACAAAATTCTTTGAAGGAATTTAGAAGAGGACTAAGTAAGGAACATTCCTGTGAAGTTTGGTTACAATTGGCTGAGTAGTTTAGGAGGAGAAGATGTTTTAGCATTACACTATATGTTAAATAGTGAAAATAAGCCCTGCCCATGGCGGCCATGATTTTTGTCGGATCAAAATTTCTTCAAGGAATCTGAAAGAGGTCCACCCAAGGAACATTGATGCAAAATAAAAATGAAATCCAACAGGTGGTTTTGGAGGAGAAGATTTTTAAAAGATTTTTATTTTTTTTTTTGTTTTGTTGCCATGGCAACCAGAGTTCTGGGTGTAACAAAATTCTTTGAAGGAATTTAGAAGAGGACTATGTAAGGAACATTCCTGTGAAGTTTGGTTACAATTGGCCCAGTAGTTTAGGAGGAGAAGATGTTTAAAGAAAAAAGTTAATGCACGGACGCACGAACGCACGACGGACACAGAGCCATGACAATAGCCCCGCTGGCCTTCGGCCAGTGGAGCTAAAACTTGCTGTACTGTCCCGCTTTGTTGGTGATTAAGAATCCGGGACATTTCAGTCCTGAGTTGTTTCGGCCCGGGTCATTTCGGCGGGTCCTTTCAGCTAGATTTTATTAAATAGACTCTTTTTTCAGCATAGTACCTGTTGAATATTAATTATTGTATATATTTGGAATATTATTGCATGGCTTTTCACGTTAGCCATGTTTATGACAGCCCAATCAAAGAATTTTAAAAGTTCTTTTCATAGCCATGTGTTTTCAGTTAGCACCAAGGAGGTTGGTTGACTACTGACTAGGATTTGATAATTGTCTGAAAATAACTTTACTATAATTATATATAAAATTGCATATCGGATAACAATCACACAGCAGGCCCATGGCGTTAGGGCAACGTCAAGTCAGCGTTGGTACAACGTCATGATGTTGCATCGACGTTGAAGTGACTTCTTTGTCACATGCAATGCACAATAAAAAAAAAAAAAATTTTTTTTAAAGACCCTTTGACAATTGTTATGAGCGATTACAAGGATAGTCTCTGAGCACCTGATATACATTGATTACTGACATTTATAATAAAAATCAAAAATGAGTTCCTTTAAGAGCAATGAAAACATTCATAAGAAAGAAGATTGGTCATACTACGTAGTTTCGGCTAATAAAGCCTCATCAGTGACCCTGTAATGATCCGGCAAAGAAAGCGATAGGAAACATACTGCAATTTTGCGAATTTCGAATAGGCAGTCGATACAAAGACTTTCTTCAAAACGAAAGCTGATTGATACATGTATGTTGTGAGACTCGTTTTGAAGGAGGTACGCAGGGATGTTCTTTTTAGATCCTATTAGTCTCTGATTGTATAGTGCAGTGTACCCAAAGACTGGTCTCATTTGGTCACTTTATATCGACGAGTGGTACTCTAATTCTAAAGTAAACAAAATGGACAAAATCGGTGAAAAAGCAGTGATTCAATATTACATGTATTTGCATAAAAAAGGTTTTACACCTTAGGATATCCATAATGATATGGTAGCAGCACTAGGGAAAGATTCCCCTTCATATGTTACGATGAAAAGGTTGTTGGCGGACTTTAAGCATGGCAGACAGAGCCTTGAGGATGACCCCCGTCCTGGAAGGCCTGCCAATGTTGCCCAAAGTCCATGATATCGTTATGACTGAAGGATGAGTCACAGAAAGATATATAGGCAGTAGAGTTGGCATTTCACAGGAAGGAGTACATTCAGTTCTGACAGAGGATCTTGCAATGAGAAAGCTTTTGGCCCGATGGGTACCAAGAGTTCTGACAGTTGATCAGAAGCACACCAAGTGCACCTTTAATCGGGTGCTAATCTTAACCTTTTTGAGGAAGATCCTGTCAACTTTCTTCAGAGATTTGTCACTATGGATGAAACATGGGTTCTTCATTTTACCCCAGAGGCCAAACAACAATAGAAACAATGGCAGCACCCTTGCTCACCCCAGCCAAAGAAGGCAAAGACTGTTCCATCAACCGGGAAGGTTATGGTCTCAGTTTCTCTGGGATGCAGATGGTATACTGTTAATAGATTATCTCCAAAATGAACAAACAATCAATGGCATATACTATGCTTCATTTCTGGCGCAGTTACGGGAAAACATTAAACTTAAGGGCCGTGGAAAGCTCACTAGAGGTATGTTGTTCCATCGGGAAAAAGTTCCTGTTCATAAGTCTGTCATTTCTATGGCTGCCATTCACGAATGTTGCTTTAAATTGATCAAGCACTTGCCTTATTCACCTGATCTCGCTCCATCTTGAAGAAATAGATGGGCTGCATGATCCTTCCACGCAGAACTGAAACCGACCCGCACACGAGTAGTAGTACTGGTAAACCGCTTAGAGGATCTAAGCCTGCCCAGACATAGCGGTGCATGTCGGACTGTCTTTGCTTATAAACCCTATTGGTTTCATTGGGTGGCAGGGCTTGAGCTCAATGCCGGGTAAAAGTCCCACAACATTGAAAGCAACGTCTCCAAAATGACATTTACAGTGTTGACGGGGATGTTAAACCTCAAATCAAACAAACAAAATGTTTCCATCTGACTTTCATTTATTTCCAAAACTGAAAACGGCGATTTCAGGCACCCACTCTCAGTCCGATGATGACATTGTCATATATGTAGTGGGTGACTTTCTAAACAGCCATGAAAAGCAGTTCTGTATAAAAGTGGCATTGAGGCCATTAAACACCGCTAGCAAAAGTGTATAGATACCAAGGGGATTATGTTGAAAAATAATGCAATATGTTTGACAAAATTCAAATCCTTTGAACAATATGAGGCTCACACAACTTACCACTCAGCCCACGTATCAATTATAACAAATTTGGATATTTTGTATGTTAACAGAATTCGCCGACTTTATCAAATGGCTCAAAAATTATCTCACCTCCATAATTAAAGATGCTCGCATTCAACGTGTGTTTTCACACCTAATTAAGGTCATGCACTGGCACTCAGTTAATCACCGATAGACAAAAAAGAAGGGGTGAGATAACTCCAGCAAAATTCATTAACAGGTGATTGATTAACACATTATTAACGTGTGATTTAATTTACCACCTAAAAAAGCCAACAACTCATAGTGTGAAAAAAAAAATACATATTAAAAAATAAACAACTAAATAATAACACCTTGGATGGCATTGTGACTGCAGAAGGTTCATATCTATGAAGACTCTGATTAGACTGCACACATTCACAGGATGATCTGAGTCTTTCCTGATCGAAAAACGACATGCAAACTTGGATCAACATACATTCATTACGGCAATCCTCAAAGTTAATATGATCTGACTGCATGCAAGTGCACAATGCTCTACTTCTTCATGTACCACATACAGACATGCACAATTTATGATCATGATGGGCATCCATTCTATAAGATTTTTCTCTTGATAGCCATGTGGATACTGATCATACTGCATCTATGTGCAGGCTGTTTGGTATTTGTTAGTATCACAATCTCGTGCAGAGTTTCAGAACAGCATGCAAAACATTCTCTGGATAGGACTGTGACTGCTCAACAATTTTATAAGCTCAGCCTGCAAGGCACCTGACATTGTAATAAGAGTCTTCACTGTTCAAAGGAGCCCTCCATGGCTTCTGCGCTATTTAATTTATAATGAAAGGAGTGAAGATAGCAGTAGCACTGGCTGATCTCTGATATATGCAATATTACAATGCAATGCTTCGAAATGGAGGGAAAAAATCGGGTCGAAACGACCCACAAATTTGGCCGAAACAACCCATCCCCAAAATTGGGCCAAAATGATTGGGCCTAAACGACCCTGGACCGAAACGACTCGGGACTGAAATGTCCCTTGATTAACGGGACAAACAATCTATGTATTTATAATGGTTCAATTATTGTGAATCCCCGTCATATACGAGGGTTGTCCCAAAATATCGTGGACAAATGCATTTTCTCCCGAATGCTGCGTAATAAACAAATGAAATTTTCTACATTCATGAAACAATCATTTTCGACTTTAGTAATGCTAGTTAGTTGACGCTGACTCTAGTTTTTCAGATGTCTACTACATTATTATAACAGAGGTAGGGTGTCGCGGCCCAGGTCAAAGTCAACGTTAATTTTAACAACTCTGTTCGAGACTAATTCTAACAGATGGTGCATTTATTAAGCTGGCGCCAAACGGTTTCAGACAATGTCTCGTGAATACGCTTGACGTCATTATGTGAAATTTCAAAACAATTGTGACATTATTTCAAAATCTACAGAGTGTTTGGTGAAGGCGCCCCAGAAGAAAATCGCGTAAAAATGGCGACGTCAGACAAGGACGCGGCCCACCGAAATATGATTACATTCTGTTTTGATCTTGGTATGACACCAGTAGAGACTCAAAAGAAGCTACAATTAACAGAGGATCATCGGCATGTGTCCCGGTCACTTGTTTACAAATGGCACAAACAGTTTGAAGATGGGTGGACAGACAGTTTGAAGGGAAAATCAGGAAGACCACGGGAAATTAATGCATCTGCCGTGATCAGGGGCAACAGGAGACAGACAGTGCGCGAAGTTGGTGAAAACTGGGACTGAGTAAAACTTCTGTTCATCGTGTACTGGACAAAGATTTATCTATAAGTGGTTACATTGCTATGAAAAGTGCATTAATCATAATGGGGAGTATTCCGAAAAGGAGTGACGCTAACATTTAAGTGCGTGATGTCGTTTTACGACGTAGACCTGGGCTGCTCGGCCCTGACCCTAGTTAGTAAATAGGCTATAATTTCTATGTTGCTGAAGATATAAGCTTGAAATTAGCATATCAATAGAGGATATATATGCCACAATTGTCTTAAAATTTCATTAAATTCTGCCGATTATAAGAAAAGTTATAGACGTTGTATACAATATATTGGGACAACCCTCGTACATGTAATTACCGATTACACATGATTGTCCAGTTAGTGTTCTCCCCAGCTCTTATTAGCATGGCGCACCACCATGCCCCTCTTCTCTAGCACCATGCCCTTTTTCATACTGAGTAAATGTTAATGTTGCCCTACATTTTGGTACAAAAATCACTGAAATTGATAAAAAAAAAAAAACAAATGTATGCCTGTTTAAATAAGGACTATTTTAGACACTTTTTAGCAATAAATTATTATTGCCTATTTTGACTGGTAATCCCTTGTTTATTGTACTTAATTAATTCACTTTTAGAAGTCATAACTGTGTTTCGATAACAAGTGTGAGTGACACAATAAAACAATTGAAGTGTGAAAGTGTGCCTGGCCAGAATCATGTTAGTGTCTGTGTGTATTAGAGATTGGGAGCTGTCCAAACTTATCTTGTTTGTATCAGTGATCATCTTGCTTACAAAACTAAAAACTTCCTGTCACCTATGGTAAATGTGACATATCTCTTCACTTAGCATAATAAAACAGGCAGTATAATTTTGCATTGAAGACAAAGGGTAAGAGAAGAATCTTTTATTTCAAGGTGAGAGAGATGGCCCTTTTTAGCAAGGTTGTGCATGTGAATGTGCCCTTTTTAAATGTACATGTATTTAAAGTGCCCTTTTACATATTTTTGCGAGTAGAAAGTGCCCTTTTTCCTGACCAGCACCATGCCCTTTTTGGGAGCAGAGGGAAACACTACCAGTGGTGCATGTCTTTCATAGATCTCTGGTGTAGTGTTTACCAGTGGGTACCTAATCAGGATGAAATTTATTGGCTACTCTCTTGCACACAGACATAAACAATGAAAACAGTAGTTTCTTAGAGGGTTTGAAAGTGTTCAAAAATGGAAGTACAAACACACAAAAAAGGAAATCACCTGCCAACTTTCTTTTTTTATTTTCCCTTTTATCTTGTAAACTCTGAGGTTCCACACTGCTTTATTCGTGAAAATTTGTTTGGAACATCTATTTTATTCCTTTCAGCTGGACTGCAAGTTAGTATTTATTGGTCAGTTAGTTTGTTTTGTTTGTTTGAATTGAGGTTTTACGTCCCCGCCAACACTAAATATGTCACTTCCAAATTTGTGGGACTTTTACACAACATTGAGATGAAATGACTTCTCAAGCCCTGCCACCCAATGAAAGCAAAAAAAGCTTAAATGCATTGGACGGTCTGATTCACAGTAGAATCACACCACTTTGCCTGGACAGGCTTAGACCTTCTAAGCAGTTTAACCATTTACCAGTACTCATGTGTGGTCAGTTTCAGTTCTGCCTGGAAGCGCCATGCAGCCCAATCCATTTCTCCAAGCCCAGATGAGCGGGGGCAATGGTCGGTTAGTGAGCAAAGTCACGTTTCTGTGACAACAAATTCGTAATTATTCATCACTCAAAATAAGGTTTTCAGCATTCAGTATTGACTATTGGTGGTAGTTTGATTTGAGGTTTAACGTCCCCGTCAACACTGTAAAGGTCATTTTGGAGACGTTGCTTCCAATTTTGTGGGACTTTTACCCGAAATTGAGATGAAATGACATCTCAAGCCCTGTCGCCCAGTGAAACCAATAGGGTTTATTAGCATGGATGGTCCGCCTCACATCCCGGTTCCTGGAGAGGCTTAGCTCCTCTAAACGGTTTACCAGTACTAGTGTGGGGACCGGATTCAGCTCTGCGTGGAAGCATCATGCAGCCCATATATTTCTATTGGTGGTAGATATGCTCTAAGACTTTAAAAAAAAAAAAGGTGCTCTACACTTCCAAAACGACTGCGCGACCAAATGAAGGCCAGTACAGACAAGTTGCTGTTTGGTAAGTCCAGTTTCTACGGATTACCTTCTTGATCGTTATAGGAGCGTGATAGCTCAGTGGTTACTGCACTTGCCTCTGATGCTAGAGGTCCCGGGTTTGATCGCTGGCCGCGGCGATAAAATTTCGGTGTCCGAACACGTTCCATTGGCATCATTTGCAGGGATGAATGTCATAAAGTGCACCGTCCTTCGTATCAGGACGTTAACTGGAGGACCCCTGTGCAGGTTAAAGATCCCTACCGTAATTACATAATTACATGATTATTGAGTAGGCTTTCATCCTGCAAAACCTGAAGTGTATGTCATATACACCTGCGGTAATTGTCAAATGTGACCGACGCAGTATCATAAGATAAATAGATAGATATACAAAGGGCAGTGGCTTGAGAAACGGATCCGTATCTCTAGTCTCGGAGGCTAGAGATACGGATCCGTATCTCTAGTCTCGGAGGCTAGGGATACGGATCTGTATCCCTAGCATTTTCCAATAGGCCTGGCTAGAGGTACAGTTTGATAAGACTGATAATTGTCTCAAACAGAGATACCATTGCTGTTATGACGCAATTTGCAAAGTAGCATAACTCTACTAAGGTGAAAGGTGGTAATAGTAATATGAATTCTAAAATGGGACAGGATCAATGGCAATCCTGTGTTGTATTATTATTATTATCCCCACGTTTTTTGAAGAAAAGTGGGGATATTGTTATCGCCTCCGTCCGTCCGGCTATCTCCTCCTATACCGTTCATTGGAATTCAACCAAATTTGGTGTGTGAGTTACTTACATGAATGGCTTCTGCAAGAGCACATTAATTTTTGGACCAGCCCCCAGGGGTCCCTGGAAGAGGTCAAAACGTGGGGATTTGGGATGGCGCGCCATCGACTGCGCGATCTAGTTGTTGTTATTATTATTATTATCTTTCTATCTATCTTCTTATACTGAGTCGGTCATATTTGGCCATTACCTCAGTTGGGTGCATAGCTAAATTAAAAAAAAAAAAAAAGAGAAGCCACTGGTTATTATTATTATTATTAGCTTTATATGTTGTATTTGATTTATCAGTTTTCGACCTGTCATGTTAGTCAAATATACCAGAATAAATGTTGAATTTTGAATGTCATATTACCTTTAATTCATTGCATCATATGAATTATATTTGCGTCACACATAGTTTTCGGCCAGCACCAAGGTCTTGCTGCAAAGGACTTATGAAGCTAGTTCCAAGAGTTGTTCACATGTGAGTATCTTAGCGGATTTGGTTGCCATTTTTTGTAATATTTTAAATTTTGCAAGTCTCGCTACTTTGGACATCTCCTTCCTGATGCCCGTGGCTTCCGTGGGGGGGGCGGGGGCACCTTTCAGTCCGCGGGTGGGCGACTCTTGCTTGATGCCTCCAGTTGACCTGTCTCATGAGCTACGTCGGTCGGTGTGTGCTCGGAGGGAGATGTGCTGTGTTTGTCGGGTTTTGCCCGTCATCCGTTTCGGTTTCAAAACTTTAAAGTTGAGACACACTGATGAAGATTAAATATCAGAAAGGCCTCTGTGTCACTAAATTGCCACCACTGGGACGTTATCTCTGCTGGTGGATGGTTCGTTCGTCCCCGAGGGTATCATCAGCTCAGTATCAGTTCCTTAGTGCTGAGGTTTATACTGCGGTGTTGACGTCAGTACTCAAGTACTGATTTAAATAACTTTATTAAATATTTATTTTTGCGGTATAAATTTCTAATCTTTCTAAAACTAAGACGGACTTGTCAGGTGGGACATGTATCTTAACGGATTTGGTTGCCACTTTTTGTAATATTTTAAATTTTGCAAGTCTCGCTACTTTGGACATCTCCTTTCTGATGCCCGGGCTTCCGTGGAGTGTGGGCCATGTTTGTTAATGTTGGCTCGGTGGGGGACGCCTATAAGTCTGCGGGTAGGTGTCTCTTGCCTGATGCCTCCAGTTGACCTATCTCATGAGCTATGTCGATCGGTGGCTTGAGATGTCATATCATCTCAATGTCGGGTAAAAGTCCCACAAAATTGGAAGCGATGTCTCCAAAATGACCTTTACATCATTGTTGATGGGGATGTTAAACCTCAAATGAAAAAAAACAAAACGTCGGTCGGTGTGTGCTCGGAGGGGGGTGTGCTGTGTTTGCCGGGTCTTGTCCGTCATCCGTTTCGGTTTCAAAACTTTGGGGCTGAGACACACTGTGTCACTAACTTTGGTATAGTTACGTCTTAATTACAGCCATTCGCCAGCCATTTTTTTTTCTTATTTTTTTTCTTTTCTTTATCTTTATTCTTTTTTCTTTGTCATTTTCTTTTCTTTATCTGTTTTCATTTAATTTCATGGTTAAATTAGCCAACCCAAGAGGAAAATGGTACTTATCATTGAGCAAAGGTTCAGGAGAGCTTGCTCGAAAAATTCTAATACCATCTACGAATTTTAATAGCTGTAAAAATGACAATTTTCAGTTCAGTTGAAATATTTTGATTTTTGCTCAAAACATAGATTGTGGGTACACGTTTGAGTACCAACAATCTATGTTTTAGAGCAACTATTAGAAAAAAATGTGCACCCCTGTAAACCCCAGTTTTACATGATAAATGTGAGATGCTAGGGGGTATGGTGAAGTAAGCATAACGGATCACATCACCTTATTCTCGTATGTTGGCTGTCATTTTTCCTGACTCTAAATAAACATAAAGCCAGACACAGATCGAATGCGCATACGTGCAGGCTGGTCAGCGTCCTTGCTTTCTCGCTATATAAAAATAATATATTTAGATCAAATACGCAATGATGCAGGATGGTCATTACATTTTTGCTTCCTCTAGTACATATATATGTTACAAACAAATGCGCAGATCAGATACAAGTCAGCACAGACCGATCGTAAATTCTAGAGTCTGTCCAACAACAAGCACATTGCTAGCAAGAAGAACGTAATTGATTCACATCATGAGAAAACCGTTGTTTGCATATACGAAAACAAAAGCACAGATCAGCTGCGCAGTTTTCTCTACATGGATGGTAAATCTCTCTACTTCCTATATCCGAAATTTCAAAGCTCTAGCCATCTTCTGTGGCTGTATAGCCTGGTTTGTGTCGGGCTAGGATGGTCAGAAACCCAAAATGATAGGTTTTGTCGTGACGCGGCTCGTTTCTTAGTATGCGAAAAAGCAAACGGGCAGATCAGATACGCATCTGCGCAGGCTGAACAGCGCTATAGCTTTTAGTTTTCACTCGCTGCCAAAAAAGTATATATCCGAAATATATAAAAACAAACCCGAAATATATAAAAACAAACTAGTAGTCTACTGTTGCATGCATTATGGAAACAACCTTGTACAAAAATGACGCTATCATTTCACTGTATCACTAGTCTCTGTGGCTAGTCCTGTACAACAAGACCCTACTGACGTTCAGTCACTCCGTAGGGTCTTGTGTCCTTCCATACAAAAACTGGAAATTCTGAAAATCACATCAATATTCAATATTGGTGGCATGTTCAATAAAAAGGATGTGATCATATGATGAATAACATACAAATCTTACGTTTGGCAAAGCAGCTTTCTTGTTTTTAACCCGTAAGTGCATGTAAACGTTAACTTTTCACAAAACGCGACTCTGTACAGGGTCGCCGATGTAAACAATATGGCCGTTCATTTCCGTAAATTGTCCGGTGAATCCCGGTGATGATCGTAAAGGCAAAGATAAAACCCGGTACTTGATTCTCCGTACCGCGTATGAGAATAGAATAGAATTGTTTATATGGGATATGCAAAAGGGTAGGGATATTGGGTGGGAAGGTAGGGTCAGGGGTAGGGGAATGTGGTAGGATAGGTGTAAGGGGCTGGTAGGGGGTTGGGTAGGGGTATGGTTTGGGTAGGCAAGGGTATTGCAATGGAAGGGGTAGGGGTAAGAGGTAGGGGCTGGGGGTAGGGTAGGGGTCGGTAGGGTAAATGTAGGGGCATGGGACGTGGTAGGGTATGGGTAGCCGGAGGGGTAGGGGTAAGAGGTAGGGGCTGGGGTATGGGATGTGGGTAGGTTAGGGATGGGGTGGGGTAGGGTTAGTGTAGGGGTAGGGGGCATGGTAGGGTAAGAGGTATGGGATGGGGGTAGGGTAGGGGTATGGGGCATGGTAGGGGAAGTGATAGGGTATGGGTAAGAGGTAGTGGCTATTGTATGGATATTGGTATGGTAGCGGGTGGGTAGGTAGGGGTAAGGTGTATGGTAGCGGAAGGGGTAGGTGCGAGGGAAAGGGGATGGATATAGGGTATGGGAATGGATAGGGTTGGGGTAGGGTATGATAGGGGAAGGGGGTAGGGGTAAGGGCTGGGGTATGGTAAGGGGTAGGGGCTTGGGTATGGGTAGGGGTGAGGTAGGTGTAGGGCTATTGGGATGGTGTATGGTAGGGAAAAGGGGTAGGGGTATTGTAGGGGAAGGGGTAGAGGTTGGGTAGGGTAGGAGTATGATAGGGGTGGGTACAGGCTAGGGGGTGGTATGAGGGGGGTGTGTATAGGGTAGAGTAAAATTGGATAGGGTGTCCTCTTGCCGATGTGCCTAAATACAGTAAAGTAAAGTGAAGTTGCGTAAAGTAAAGTAAAGGGGCGCAAAGTGGCGTAAAGGAACGTAAAGAGATGTAAAATGACGCAAAGGGGTGTAAAATAACGTAAAGGTGCATGGAATTGAATATCATTGTAGAGAAGCGTGATACCTCAGTGGTTATAGCACTTGCCTTTGACCCCCTTGAACCCCACTTTTATACGATAAAACCGATGTTTACAGGGTAAACCTTATTTTTCTTATTTCTGCAATAAAATATAGATTGTGGGTACTCGTTAGAACCGCCTCGATAAGACGGTTCTAATGAGTACACACAATCTATATTTTTATGTTGAAAATACTATCGGTCTCTTCCTTCTTCGTCTTTACGTCTCTCTCTGACTCTCTCTCTCTCTCTCTCTCTCTCTGCGACTGTCTTTCCGTCTCACTCGGCCTTGTGATTGCAGATCAAAAGAAATACCTTCGCAGACAAATTGCGCACAGGTAGATTATAATCCGATGGACATAATTACTTAATTGGATTAACGATGAAGTTAAGTTCTTTGAAATTGAAAAAGAGAGACCTTCACAGAAACACAAATTAAAGGTACATACCGCTCTCCTTTGTCTTCAAATGATAAATTAGCAATTTTAATTAAAATCGAAACTGCCTTTAAAAGCATATTTTCCATCGAGTCCTTACATTCGTTCATTTCGAAATGGCGAAAACAGACATATGTTCAGTTTGTTCTGATACATGTTGTTACGGATTGTATATTTTTGAGGTTTGGCCTCTCTCACACACACACAGAAAGTAAAAACTCTGATATTTGTCAAGTTTCATTTCTCAGCGAGTTGGTTCTAACGAGTACCCACAATCTACTTTTTAACAGAAATAAATAAAAATAATGTATACTCCTAAACGTCATTTTTTACCATATAAAAGTTGAGTTTATGGTTTTATGTTTTCGCGATGCAAGTGCCGCAGGGCTTTAGATAAGGTTGCGTACCGCGTAAATTACGAAAATAATTGGGAGGATACTCCTTTTTTTTCAAATTTGCTGCATATCAGTTACGAAAAACAAATTAGCATTACCACGCCTACAGAACGATAGAATGCGTAATCATTGGTTAAGAACGTGAATCAATTAGAGCGACATCCGGTTAGGAATTAGATCGCTAAAAAAGGTAAAGAAGCTGTGCAGTTTCTGTGTTTCATAAGTTATATAATTTTTACGAGGAAGTTATTTAAAAAACGGGGAATTACATTCAGGAGCCCATTGATATCGGCATTTTTGGAGTAAATACCAAATCCCGTACTTCACACATTTTGGCTAAATTTAGTTTTTCCTGCTGAAGGTGAACTCAAGCCTTAGAAAACGAGTGGTTTTTCGAGGCGTTTGTTGCCTTTTATTTATTACTGCGCTTTGCTACAAGTTCAGCGCATTAACATGCACACACAATAAACATATATGGTTATATGTGTTGTGGATATTTTGCTTGTCAATGCAGCACTAGCGAGAAATCACCACGGAAAAGGTCGAAAATGGTTGGTTACGCATTAGATCTATAGAAATGATAACAAAACTTGCAACTATAAAGCGGATCTGTTTTCATCTCCACTGCCCCAGAATCACCCGCACCTTGTTCTACGGAACCATTTTTAGCCAACCTGATAAGCAGTGCGCTATTGATTCGATAATGACATAGTATTTTATGGAAACATTTTCAGTCTCCAGAATCATAGTACCAAATGATTTTCAAGGACTTTTACGCTGTGTTTGTTTTATCAATGGTCCGGTAATTGCCTGAAATGAAATTAAACAGGTTTTGGAGTTTTAATTTCTGCGAAGAACTCCTCATCTGCCAAAATTTGCTGGTTAAGCATTAGATCGTCTGGTTTAGCATTCGATAGCCAGAGAGGAGAAAATCTCACCAGTTGCTGCCTAAGTAAATTCCAGCAGCTTACTACAATAAAAGGTGGTCTACATATGATTTCTAAATTATGTTAAAATCACCAGAGAAAGAAAGCCGTGATGAAAAATACTTTTCTGGACAAGACCATTAAATGTCTGGGTATCATGCTTATCTGACCGAATGACGCACAGATTCATAAATAAGAGGTCATTACTTGCTTTTGTAGAAAACAAAATGGCCAGCTTACGCTTTTTAATGGCGATTAAATCTATATCGTGTTTCTATGGTCAAGCAGTAGAGAGCAAGGTTGAGCATAAGACACTCATGATTATAAACTTGGTGCTAATAAAAAGTAGAAGTAAAGCAATGATCAGGAATCAATACCAGCTGGCTATCCAAAATGTGATACATACAATCAGTGACAAACAATAACATAAATAAACCACCAAAGAAGAACCGCCTTGTAACAGTCATTGAAAAGAATTCCACTGGGAATTGTTTGTCAATTGACCCAAAGGTGCTCAGAAGAAAAGCTGTTCTATGCTTAAGTGCACGTGAATATCACTGACTTTTCGGGAAAACTATTAGAATGAAAATAGTCGCAGTGAGGTCAGAGTGTTGTGAAAAACTAAAGGGGGTTATCTTGGAAACATAGGATGGGCTTGGGAAGAGTGTAGACCCTGATCAGACGCAGAATCTGGCGTCTGGTGAAGATCTACACTATTTGATTGGACACTGGAATTTAAGAGATTAATGAAACAGTTTAAGACTATTTCTCCTACCTACACTCGGAGGCAATAGACCCACCAGTCCTTTGTTGTTGTTTTTTTTAAATCACATTATATTTTGTGCAGAAATGAGAAAAATATCACAATTTTTCATCTTAAAATTTTCGTTTTTTTTGCGATAACGGTTACATTGTATTTGTATAGGCGTGTTTTCGAAATGATTATTCAAAGAAACAAAATGATGTGGAGAAAACAAATGTCTACAACCTTTTTAGTACTAAATACAATATTATCAACAGTCGGTCGATAGTGAACAAAAAACTGGACTTTTGGCTTAATGTAAACTGCCTAATCACTGCCTAGATACATCCATGAGAAAATATTGCTCCATATTCAAAACGGTTTCAAAAGTTCCTCATATCTAAACATGATACTGCAGATGGAAGAAAATATTATAACTTGTATGTTCTATCAATTTATTATATCTATATTCTTTCCTCATATCTAAAAATGACACTGCCGATGAAACAAAATATTATAGCGTGTATGTTTTATTAAGAAGGAAGATTAGATCATGGAAGATTAGCTGAGGGCCTCGTGGAAGATTAGCTATTACATGTATTTTTGTATGTGCTAAATGTTGCTACCCTCACTAAATAAAGTCCTTACTTACTGACTGACTGACTGACTTACTTACTTACTTCTCTGAACGCACCTGTCCTCTTGTTTACTTAAAATTTATAAATTTTACAAATGGATTCTAGTTCGTCTTGATTAACATGATTAAGAATACATGGTGTGTCATTTTTGCGCTGTTTGTATTAATAAGAAGTTGGTTTTAGACAATATCTTTATCTTATCGTTTTGACAGTTAGCATAGAACTCACGGGATCTCCGATCTGGGTTATCAATCATGATACAGACATATATTTTGAGGGCATGCGCAGTCCCAGGAGTAGGATATTCCGGCTACCTATTTGCTTTGCAGAGGCGAGCTAAAACAAATACGCCTTTCTTTTGCGTTACTATGCCTTTTTTCGCATTACTACGCCTTTTGATTCGCGTAAAAACGCCTTTGATTCGCATCACTGCGCCTTTCTTTTGCGTTACTACGTCTTTCTTTTGCATTAGTATGCACTTTTTCGCGTTACTTCGCCTTGTTTTTGCGTTACTAAGCCCTTTTTGCGTAGCTTCGCCTTCTGATTGGCGTTACTGCGTCTTTTGTTTTGCGTTTCTACGCCTTTTTGCGTTATTACGTCTTTTGTGTCGCCTTACTACGCCTTTACGGTATTTTATTTTCTCCTACATAAGCCAAATAGGCTTTCGTATCTGCAGTGTTAACGATCTTACCCTTAGCCTTTCACGCCTGAGTTTCTTAAACGGGTTCTCTCCATTTTTTTATTTTGGGCAATTCTTGTTAATAGGAGAATTTACAGGATGGCGAACAGCTTTCATTCTCGGATGAGACGGTTCATTAATGGCCGTCCCATCCGGATATCGATTTAATCGCCATTGCAAAGCGTAAGCTGGCCATTTTGTTTTCTACAAAAGCAAGTAATGACCTCTTATTAATGAATCGGCGCGTCATTCGGTCAGATCAGCATGATACCCAGACATTTATTGGTCTTGTCCAGAAAAGTGTTTTTCATCACAGCTTTCTTTCTCTGGTGATTTTAACACAATTTAGAAATCATATGTAGACCACCTTTTATTGTAGTAAGCTGCTGGCATTTACTTTGTCAGCACGTTGCATAATATGGTTATCTAGAGTCTGGACAGGAATTATGGGTTGGGTTTGGCAAATAAGGTAGACCCAGATCAGATGCAGCAGATGGCTTGGTCTGAACAGGGTCCACATTGTTTGCTTACAGTACAGACATTAAATGGTCAGATGTCCCAGAATGCAACATCTGATCAGGGTTTACAGTGTTTGCTTTAATCCTTTTTGTACCAAATGGAAACTTCCTCCTTATACATAACATGACAACCTTCCTCCGTATATACAACACGAGTCCATTTAAAAATTTAGGGGTGTCAGGTTGTGTTTTCTTCAATAACTATTCGGTTGGTTGGTTGATTAGAGGTTTAACATCCCAGTCAACACTGTAAAGGTCATTTTGGAGACGTTGCTTCCAATTTTGTGGGACTTTTACCCGACATTGAGATGAAATGACATCTCAAGCCCTGTCTCCCAATGAAATCAATAGGGTTTATTAGCACTGACGGTCCGCCTCGCACCACGGTTCCTGGACAGGCTTAGATCCTCTAAGAGGTATACCAGTACTAGTGTGCGGGCCGGATTAAGCTCTGCGTGAAAGCATCATGCAGCCCATATATTTCGCTGAAATTTTGCAAACAGTGTAGGCCTTGATCAGACACTGCGTTCTGTGGCGTCTGATCTGGGCCTGCAGGGTTTGCCAACTACCCGTTTTGGGGTTTCTGGTACTCAATGGGTTAAAACTTAAAGAGTACAGGAAAGAAAGGGTTGAAGGAATATTAAAAGTCTTAACTCTTATCTTGCTGTTCACCACAACCCATATCTTTGAAAACAGTGTAGATCCAGATCAGATGGCTTCTGAAGAAGCCATTTGATCAGGATCTACACTGTTTGACATTCAATTTATGAATTTGCAGGAATAAATAACATCAAGTAATCTGATTGCTTCAAAGTCAGCAATGGGTGTGGCTAATCTGAATATTCAGCAAGAGAAGGGTTAAGTCACCATTCAGGATCATATTCCCAACCTACACTCAGAGACAATCAACCCACCAGAGCTCTCAGTGCTACCCCAAACACCCATGTAAGGCATATTATTCATTTGTCAAGTTTTACTTTATAATGCAGTCACTTCGACTGCAATGTCCACCATATTTTGATAACAATTTGGTTGATTTGTGGTTTAACGTCCCCATCAACACTGTAAAGGTCATCTTGATAACAATAACATGAAGCTTTCGCCATCACTGTATGTGCAGTGATGTCAAACTTAATGATGGAGCATGTGACGTCCTATTCAACCAGTGCACATGTTCAATGAGCACTTGAAAATTCTTGAATTTTAGTCTATCCCTGGGTATAGGATAAGAAATTTCTATCCCAGGGTTAAGTCCAAGATTTCTTTATCTGGTGTGCAAGAAAAATCAGTCTGATAACAAATTCGTGTGACGGAGTGCGTTTTTTTCAAATCTCCAAAATGGCTACTTTTCTTATGAAAATCAATGAAAGTTTTCTTATTTATGCAGCAAACATAGGTTGTGGGAGCTCGTTGCAACCGCCTCGACGAGGCGGTTCTAACGAGTACCCACAACCTATGTCTTGGAGCAGAAATAAGAAAAATATTGTATACCCCATAGACCCTCGATAAGACGGTTCTAATGAGTACACACAATCTATATTTTTATGTTGAAAATACTATCGGTCTCTTCCTTCTTCGTCTTTACGTCTCTCTCTGACTCTCTCTCTCTCTCTCTCTCTCTCTGCGACTGTCTTTCCGTCTCACTCGGCCTTGTGATTGCAGATCAAAAGAAATACCTTCGCAGACAAATTGCGCACAGGTAGATTATAATCCGATGGACATCATTACTTAATTGGATTAACGATGAAGTTAAGTTCTTTGAAATTGAAAAAGAGAGACCTTCACAGAAACACAAATTAAAGGTACATACCGCTCTCTTTTGTCTTCAAATGATAAATTAGCAATTTTAATTAAAATCGAAACTGCCTTTAAAAGCATATTTTCCATCGAGTCCTTACATTCGTTCATTTCGAAATGGCGAAAACAGACATATGTTCAGTTTGTTCTGATACATGTTGTTACGGATTGTATATTTTTGAGGTTTGGCCTCTCTCACACACACACAGAAAGTAAAAACTCTGATATTTGTCAAGTTTCATTTCTCAGCGAGTTGGTTCTAACGAGTACCCACAATCTACTTTTAAACAGAAATAAATAAAAATAATGTATACTCCTAAACGTCATTTTTTACCATATAAAAGTTGAGTTTATGGTTTTATGTTTTCGCGATGCAAGTGCCGCAGGGCTTTAGATAAGGCTGCGTACCGCGTAAATTACGAAAATAATTGGGAGGATACTCCTTTTTTTCAAATTTGCTGCGTATCAGTTACGAAAAACAAATTAGCATTACCACGCCTACAGAACGATAGAATGCGTAACCATTGGTTAAGAACGTGAATCAATTAGAGCGACATCCGGTTAGGAATTAGATCGCTAAAAAAGGTAAAGAAGCTGTGCAGTTTCTGTGTTTCATAAGTTATATAATTTTTACGAGGAAGTTATTTAAAAAACGGGGAATTACATTCAGGAGCCCATTGATATCGGCATCTTTGGAGTAAATACCAAATCCCGTACTTCACACATTTTGGCTAAATTTAGTTTCTCCTGCTGAAGGTGAACTCAAGCCTTAGAAAACGAGTGGTTTTTCGAGGCGTTTGTTGCCTTTTATTTACTACTGCGCTTTGCTACAAGTTCAGCGCATTAACATGCACACACAATAAACATATATGGTGGATATTTTGCTTGTCAATGCAGCACTAGCGAGAAATCACCACGGAAAAGGTCGAAAATGGTTGGTTACGCATTAGATCTATAGAAATGATAACAAAACTTGCAACTATAAAGCGGATCTGTTTTCATCTCCACTGCCCCAGAATCACCCGCACCTTGTTCTACGGAACCATTTTTAGCCAACCTGATAAGCAGTGCGCTATTGATTCGATAATGACATAGTATTTTATGGAAACATTTTCAGTCTCCAGAATCATAGTACCAAATGATTTTCAAGGACTTTTACGCTGTGTTTGTTTTATCAATGGTCCGGTAATTGCCTGAAATGAAATTAAACAGGTTTTGGAGTTTTAATTTCTGCGAAGAACTCCTCATCTGCCAAAATTTGCTGGTTAAGCATTAGATCGTCTGGTTTAGCATTCGATAGCCAGAGAGGAGAAAATCTCACCAGTTGCTGCCTAAGTAAATGCCAGCAGCTTACTACAATAAAAGGTGGTCTACATATGATTTCTAAATTATGTTAAAATCACCAGAGAAAGAAAGCCGTGATGAAAAATACTTTTCTGGACAAGACCATTAAATGTCTGGGTATCATGCTTATCTGACCGAATGACGCACAGATTCATAAATAAGAGGTCATTACTTGCTTTTGTAGAAAACAAAATGGCCAGCTTACGCTTTTTAATGGCGATTAAATCTATATCGTGTTTCTATGGTCAAGCAGTAGAGAGCAAGGTTGAGCATAAGACACTCATGATTATAAACTTGGTGCTAATAAAAAGTAGAAGTAAAGCAATGATCAGGAATCAATACCAGCTGGCTATCCAAAATGTGATACATACAATCAGTGACAAACAATAACATAAATAAACCACCAAAGAAGAACCGCCTTGTAACAGTCATTGAAAAGAATTCCACTGGGAATTGTTTGTCAATTGACCCAAAGGTGCTCAGAAGAAAAGCTGTTCTATGCTTAAGTGCACGTGAATATCACTGACTTTTCGGGAAAACTATTAGAATGAAAATAGTCGCAGTGAGGCCAGAGTGTTGTGAAAAACTAAAGGGGGTTATCTTGGAAACATAGGATGGGCTTGGGAAGAGTGTAGACCCTGATCAGACGCAGAATCCGGCGTCTGGTGAAGATCTACACTATTTGATTGGACACTGGAATTTAAGAGATTAATGAAACAGTTTAAGACTATTTCTCCTACCTACACTCGGAGGCAATAGACCCACCAGTCCTTTGTTGTTGTTTTTTTTAAATCACATTATATTTTGTGCAGAAATGAGAAAAATATCACAATTTTTCATCTTAAAATTTTCGTTTTTTGCGATAACGGTTACATTGTATTTGTATGGGCGTGTTTTCGAAATGATTATTCAAAGAAACAAAATGATGTGGAGAAAACAAATGTCTACAACCTTTTTAGTACTAAATACAATATTATCAACAGTCGGTCGATAGTGAACAAAAAACTGGACTTTTGGCTTAATGTAAACTGCCTAATCACTGCCTAGATACATCAGTGAGAAAATATTGCTCCATATTCAAAACGGTTTCAAAAGTTCCTCATATCTAAACATGATACTGCAGATGGAAGAAAATATTATAACTTGTATGTTCTATCAATTTATTATATCTATATTCTTTCCTCATATCTAAAAATGACACTGCCGATGAAACAAAATATTATAGCGTGTATGTTTTATTAAGAAGGAAGATTAGATCATGGAAGATTAGCTGAGGGCCTCGTGGAAGATTAGCTATTACATGTATTTTTGTATGTGCTAAATGTTGCTACCCTCACTAAATAAAGTCCTTACTTACTGTCTGACTGACTGACTAACTTACTTACTTCTCTGAACGCACCTGTCCTCTTGTTTACTTAAAATTTATAAATTATACAAATGGATTCTAGTTCGTCTTGATTAACATGATTAAGAATACATGGTGTGTCATTTTTGCACTGTTTGTATTAATAAGAAGTTGGTTTTAGACAATATCTTTATCTTATCGTTTTGACAGTTAGCATAGAACTCACGGGATCTCCGATCTGGGTTATCGATCATGATACAGACATATATTTTGAGGGCATGCGCAGTCCCAGGAGTAGGATATTCCGGCTACCTATTTGCTTTGCAGAGGCGAGCTAAAACAAATACGCCTTTCTTTTGCGTTACTATGCCTTTTTTCGCGTTACTACGCCTTTTGATTCGCGTAAAAACGCCTTTGATTCGCATCACTGCGCCTTTCTTTTGCGTTACTACGTCTTTCTTTTGCATTAGTATGCACTTTTTCGCGTTACTTCGCCTTGTTTTTGCGTTACTAAGCCCTTTTTGCGTAGCTTCGCCTTCTGATTGGCGTTACTGCGTCTTTTGTTTTGCGTTTCTACGCCTTTTTGCGTTATTACGTCTTTTGTGTCGCCTTACTACGCCTTTACGGTATTTTATTTTCTCCTACATAAGCCAAATAGGCTTTCGTATCTGCAGTGTTAACGATTTTACCCTTAGCCTTTCACGCCTGAGTTTCTTAAACGGGTTCTCTCCATTTTTTTATTTTGGGCAATTCTTGTTAATAGGAGAATTTACAGGATGGCGAACAGCTTTCATTCTCGGATGAGACGGTTCATTAATGGCCGTCCCATCCGGATATCGATTTAATCGCCATTACAAAGCGTAAGCTGGCCATTTTGTTTTCTACAAAAGCAAGTAATGACCTCTTATTTATGAATCGGCGCGTCATTCGGTCAGATAAGCATGATACCCAGACATTTATTGGTCTTGTCCAGAAAAGTGTTTTTCATCACAGCTTTCTTTCTCTGGTGATTTTAACACAATTTAGAAATCATATGTAGACCACCTTTTATTGTAGTAAGCTGCTGGCATTTACTTTGGCAGCAATTGGTTTGATTTTCTCCTCTGGTTATTGAATGCTCAACCAGACGATCTAATGCTTAACCAGCAAATTTTGGCAGATGAGGAGTTCTTCGCAGAAATTAAAACTCTAAAACCTGTTTTATTTCATTTCAGTCAATTACTGGACCATTGATAAAACAAACACAGCGTAAAAGTCCTTGAAAATCATTCGGTACTATGATTCTGGAGACTGAAAATGTTTCCATAAAATACTATGTCATTGTCGAATCAATAGCGCACTGCTTATCAGGTTGGCTAAAAATGGTTCCGTAGAACAAGGTGCGGGTGATTCTGGGGCAGTGGAGATGAAAACAGATCCGCTTTATAGTTGCATGTTTTGTTATCATTTCTATAGATCTAATGCGTAACCAACCATTTTCGACCTTTTCCGTGGTGATTTCTCGCTAGTGCTGCATTGACAAGCAAAATATCCACAACACATATAACCATATATGTTTATTGTGTGTGCATGTTAATGCGCTGAACTTGTAGCAAAGCGCAGTAATAAATAAAAGGCAACAAACACCTCGAAAAACCACTCGTTTTCTAAGGCTTGAGTTCACCTTCAGCAGGAGAAATTAAATTTAGCCAAAATGTGTGAAGTACGGGATTTGGTATTTACTCCAAAGATGCGGATATCAATGGGCTCCTGAATGTAATTCCCCATTTTTTAAATAACTTCCTCGTAAAAATTATATAACTTATGAAACACAGAAACTGCACAGTTTCTTTACCCTTTTTAGCGATCTAATTCCTAACCGGATGTCGCTCTAATTGCTTCACGTTCTTAACCACTGGTTACGCATTCTATCGTTCCGTAGGCGTGTACTAGTCATTCAGAAAACTGTTTCGATATACTGTTATTGTAAGAAATCATATTTTTACATTGGCTGTCTATCACGAAAACACGCCCATATAATTTTGACACTCTTAAATCCCACTTTTTATAGTAACAAGAAAAATGCCTAATGGCATTATGGACGGGTTTTTTTTTTCAGTATGGTTAGGATGGTGGTGGCATGGGTGGGGTAGGGTGGGGTGTGCTGGTGTGGGGTAGGGTGGGATGGGGTGAGGTCGGGTAAGGTGGGGAGTGGTGGGATGGGGTGGGGTTGGGGGGTGGATTGGGGTTGTTTTGGGATGGGGGTGGGGTGGGTTTGTGGGTAGGGTATGCTAGGGTAGGGTGGGTAGGGTATGCTAGGGTAGGGTGGGGTGGGTAGGGTATGTATGTAAAACTAAGTATGCATGTATGTACAGAACAAATGCAATATCCTAACACAGTAACAACTTTTTGTGGAGGTGGGTGGGTATGATTTGTTTATGTGTTTTAAGAAGAAAAAAAAAATAAAGTTTTTTTTTTCTATTTTTAGCTCTGGTGGACACTGATTTTAGCGATTTTGAAAAAGGGTCACCTAATGAACATTTCTGTATGTATGTAAAACTATGTATGCATGTATGTACAGAACAAATGCAATATCCTAACCCAGTAACAACTTTTTGTGGAGGGGGTGGTTGATTTGTTTATGTGTTTTACGAAGAAAAAAAAAAAAGTTTTTTTCTATTTTTAGCTCTAGTGGCCACTGATTTTAGCAATTTTGAAAAAGTGTCACCTAATGAACATTTCTGTAAAATAATTTTGAAATCGGGCCATTATCCCAGGAGGAGATGTCGTTTAAAGAAATTGTTGACGGACGACGGACATCAACTCACCTTGAGCACTTTGTGCTCAGGTGAGCTAAAAAAAGAACGAAAAAAAAAAAAAAGAAAATTCCATGCCTGTGCATGCATGTATGTATTATTACTAGCAACTATCTGGGGAGGAAGATAATAATTGTTCATATGTGTTTATGGAGAAGAAAAGAAAAATAAAGAAAAAAAAAGAATGAAAAAAGAAAGAAAAAAAAAAAAAGAACAAAAAAAAAATGTCTCCACCGGGGTTTGAACTCACGCCCCTCAGATTCATAGTCAAACTAGAAATGCGTCCATAGGACACGGATGCCCCCGCCCGAAAATATGTCTATGTTCCTATTCATCCATAGAAAGTTATTGACAGTGTTTAAGTTTTGGACCCTTTTTATGCCATTTGACCTCCAAGTATGACCTTGGAGGTACGGATCTGGGTTTGCACGTGACACATTGTCTCATGATGGTTAACATTTCTTCAAAATTATTTCAAAATCCATCCACAAATAAGTAAGTTATTGGCTGCGTTTAAGTTTCGGACCCATTTTTTGACCTTTGACCTCCAAGTATGACCTTGACCTTGGAGGTACGGACCTGGATTTTGCATGTGACACATCGACTGATGATGGTTAACATTTATACAAAGTAATTTCAAAATCCATCCAGAAATAAGAAAGTTATTGACTGCGTTTAAGTTTCGGACCCTTTTTTTGACCTTTGACCTCTAAGTATGACCTTGACCTTGGTGGTACGGACCTGGGTTTTGCACGTGACACGTCGTCTCATGATGGTTAACATTTCTGCCGAGTAATTTTAAAATCCATCAAGAAATCAGGAAGTTATTGACTGCGTTTAAGTTTCGGATGCACGGACGGACGCACGGACGAACGGAAGCACGGACGAACGGACGCACGGACGGACGGACAGGGGCAACGCTATATGCCCTTTCCACCATTCTTCGAATGGCGGGGGCATAAAAAAAAGAAAAAAAAAGAATGAAAAAAGAAAGAAAAACTAGAAATGCGTCCATAGGACACGGATGCCCCCGCCTGAAAATATGTCTGTTCGTATTCATCAATAGAAAGTTATTGACCGTGTTTAAGTTTTGGACCCTTTTTTCAAATTTGACCTCTAAGTATGACCTTGACCTTGTAGGTAAGGACCCTGGTTTTGTGTGAGGCAGATTGTCTCATGATGGCCAACATTTCTGCCAAATAATTTCAAAATCCATCCAGAGATAAGAAAGTTATTGACCGACCATTTTTTTTACCTTGGACCTCTAAGTATGACCTTGACCTTGGAGGTACAGATCTGGGTTTGCACGTGACACATCGTCTCATGATGGTTAATATGTCTTCAAAGTACTTTTAAAATCCATCCAGAAATAAGTAAGTTATTGACTGCGTTTAAGTTTCGGACCCATTTTTTGACATTTGACCTCTAAGTATGACCTTGACCTTGGAGGTACGGATCTGGGTTTGCACGTGACACATCGTCTCATGATGGTTAACATTTCTACAAAGTAATTTCAAAATCCATCCCGAAATAAGAAAGTTATTGACTCCGTTTAAGTTTCGGACCCTTTTTTTACCTTTGACCTCTAAGTATGACCTTGACCTTGGAGGTACGGACCTGGGTTTTGCACGTGACACGTCGTCTCATGATGGTTAACATTTCTGCCGAGTAATTTTAAAATCCATCCAGAAATAAGGAAGTTATTGACTGCGTTTAAGTTTCGGACGCACGGACCCACATTTTGGGTTTGTGTGGCTGCACCTGTCCATATTTTATGGGGCTAAAATTTTTATGTGGCTAACGGTTTATGTGGCTATAAGACACACAAATCTGTACATCTAATGTGGCTAGCCACACAAACTTTGGACATCAGCCACATAAAGGCTGCCTGTACGAAACCGTCTTTGTCTAAACTTATGTGGCTACCAGAGGTTGTGATATCTAGCCCTCTAAAGGTAGAACAGAACTTTCTTTATAGTGCACTGATACATCTTATGGGTCTAGCTCCTCACATAGAGGGACTTTTTCCTACTGCAGCATTCAGCCCCAGGACAGCCAGTTAAATTTATGTGGCTCAGCCCCATAATCTCAAAGTTTAGCCTCATAATCCTGGACATCCATGTCCAAGGATGTCCAAGGTGATGGACATAAATTTATGTGTCTTTTTTTTATTTGATTTTTCTAGTCCCCCTGAACCCCTCTGTACTAACAGAAAAATGGGTTTGTGAGGCTAGCCACACAAACCCATTTTGCCACACAAAACCCATCTGTACCTAAAAGAAGCCACATAAACCCATTTTGTAAGAACGGACGGACAGGGGCAACGCTATATGCCCTTTCCACCATTCTTCGAATGGCGGGGGCATAAAAAAAATGTCTCCACCGGGGTTTGAACTCACGCCCCTCAGATTCATAGTCAACAATAGGATTCGTAGTCCAGCACTCTATCCACTACACTGGCATTTGAAAAAAGGTTAACCAAAAGGTAAACCTGAAAAACACAAGTTTGAAAAATGACAATTTCCGCCAAAATTTTAGTCTTTTGTGCCATTTATGGATAATACATGAAAGCGGTACCTCCACTTATGCATCAGTCCTGATATTAAAACAATCCGCTGCAGAATAGATGAAAAATATCACTTTGAAAAAAAGGTTAACCAAAAGGTAAACCTGGGACGACGCCCGCCCGCAGGACGCCCACCCGGACATCGCTATTTTAAAGGACGGATTTTTTTAAAAAACCCGTCCAAAAATTAGTTTTCTTATTTCTGCTCAAAAACATAGATTGTGATTACGCATTTAATATTTTTGAGAGCGTACCGGTATTTGGAACGCACGTGAAATAAATGACGTGTAATAAAAGGCGGGAAATTCTCACACAGGAAAATTATGCATTCATAAATTATTTCAAGGGAATCAAGTTTTATTGGGGTTGGGGTTACCGTCCTTTCAAGATTATATCACATATAGAGCTGATCCGATCGTTAATCAGGTGGGCGTAAACTGGAGTAATCTGAACTACAGTAAGATGAGCGAGCAGTGAAGTCTCGGATCAGTCAGCGCATGCGCACGAGCCTCCATTAGCCTCATTGATTGGATGAGCAGGTCATTGCTCAACAGTATCGACGCATATCAGATTTTACAAGCTGGGTTATCCAAACGGACTTGCGTAGTTGTTGTGCATGTTGTTCTGACTTACATAGTGGTTGCGCATGCTGGTCTAAGTCTTCGAGTATCGTGCGACCAGTGAAGACTCGGAGTAGCCTGCGCATCATTGCAAACTGCTCAGTCTTCGCTGACCCCAAGAGCATTTTGAAGGGCTACTCAGAGATAGGTGAGAAAAAAGGTTGCCTGAGTTGCGCATGTTGATCTGGGTCTTTGCAAGGTGTTGTGCGACGCAGCTCGGTATACACACTGTTTACTTCTAATACTGTCGCAGACTGGTCAAGCCGCGGGGATATTGCAAACAGTAGCTCTGCATTTTGATCAGAGTCTTTGCAGATCATTGGCAACCAGTGAAGACGCACGTTCAGCCTGAGTTCTGAAACGTCAAATGACATGGATAATTATTGAGTAGTCTCCCTTGAACAGATTACTTATTCAGTCATCGGTTATTTTTGTATTGCTTTAATAACACGCTTTCAGATGAATCAAACAAATTATTATTTTATTTAAATATTATAATTCTATATTAAAAGATACCTAGAAGTTAAATGTTCAAATGTTTTTTTAAATAATAAACGTTGCTATTGCTTCGACCCAGTACACCACTTACTTGTGAAATGCATGTACCGGTACATATAAATGTATATAATTCCAAAAGACACCAGTGGGGTAGCCCCTATGTGCTTTTAGCGCCCGGTAACCTTACAAAATCTAGCAAGTCTATCAAGTCAAAGACACCAGTACCAATAGCTTCACTAACGTGTGAGAAGCCAACTGATCATAACGATCAAATAATATTTAGTGAAAACTCAGATCAGCAGCACATCCGCGCAGTCTGATCATAGCCTTCATTGTGCGCTTGACGGATAAGGCCTAAAAATGGCTGTGTTTCCGCTAACTGACCCTGATTTTTGTGCCAACCCTGCAATTTTTATGGCCATCCAGAAAAAAATAAAAAGATTTTCTTACCTACCGTCGGCCCCCGCCCATCTGGGCTTGCAGAAATAGATAGGCTGCATGATGCTTCCACGCAGAGTTGAAATCCGACCGCACGCGAGTACTGGTAAACCGCTTAGAGGATTTAAACCTGCCTAGGCAAAGTGGTGCGAGTCGGATCGCCCATGCTTATAAACCCTATTGGTTTCATTGGGCGGCAGGGCTTGAGATGTCATTTCATCTCAATGTCGGGTAAAAGTACCACAAAATTGGAAGCAACGTCTCCAAAATGACCTATACAGTGTTGACGGCGACGTTAAACCTCAAATCAACAACAAAACTCTTACCTACCAACCTTAATATTTTCTAGCAATTTTGATAAAATATCATAAAACTGTCAAAAAGGCAAAACTAATACTTAAAATCATGTCCTTTTGCTTCCTTGATGCTCTAAACCTCATTATTTGAATGTTTTCTGGTAATATGGCTGGAATTAAGCCCTTTTAAAGATTTTTTACTCTTTTTCCATCAAATAAAAAGTTGACATATTTGCTGGCCCCACTTATAAATTGTAGAAACTGCTATGCCATGGCTCAATTTTGCGATGTCTTATCGCCCTAACAACAGGCGGTCAGTTAACCTGCATCTAACGACACTGTAAAGAGCAGAATAAGGGGCTTGAAGAAATAGATTGGCTGCATGATGCTTCCACGCAGCGTAATGCTCAGATGTGAGCGAGTAGCAGTAATAGGAGGGGAAAAAAAAAGAAGAGAAAATCATGTTAAAACAGTCTACAGATGTTACAAAACGTCATATTCATATAATGAGCCGCGGCATGTGATTTCCAGCTAGGTGGCATTGGCGACT
Organism: Lucinisca nassula; assembly: GCA_963580285.1. Taxonomy (NCBI): domain Eukaryota; kingdom Metazoa; phylum Mollusca; class Bivalvia; order Lucinida; family Lucinidae; genus Lucinisca; species Lucinisca nassula. Next base: position 100,015,423 of record OY757015.1, read on the forward strand.
GTCAAAGGCTCAGAAGCTATGCAATCCATAGAGCCAAATTTGGAGTCCCAGATCACAGTAATTAGATAAGGAGGCTGGTCTGAGTCATGCCGGCCTCGGTAGCTCAGTCGGATGCGCGTCTGACTGGTGATCAGGAGGACGCGGGTTCGGTTCATGCTGGGGTCGCCATGAATTTCACTGTGGGACCTAAATCGATTTTACACGGCTGCGATCCTTCCCCTTACTTCCGAAAACTGTCCCCTAAAACAAGACTATTATATGTAAAAAGAAACACCTTTAGCACATACTGTTTACAGTCCATGTGCTAACGCTGTTCACGTTTTACATATTTTACATATATAAGATATATATCGAGCCGCCCCACCCCCACTAACCCGTAAGAAAAAATTACAAAAGTAAAACCTACTTGGTCTTTCTTTCTTTTCTTCCATTTTCGTCTTAACCCCAGGAGGGGACACAGACGGTGTATATTACAGATACTCCAGTTTTCCATCACGTGAACAAGTCAGTGAAATTAACACCCGCCTGAACCCCTCTTTACACATAGAGGAATTTGGTATTACGGGGAAAAACATTATTTTTCTTATTTTTGTTCGAAGACATAGGTTGTGGGCACTCGTTAGAACCGCCTCAATTGGGCAGTCCTAACGAGCACAAACAACCTGTTTGCAGTAAAAATAAGAAAAATATCACGGACTTTTATCAGAAAAGCAGCCATTTTGAAGAGGTGAAACAATGCACTTTGTCGCAAGGGTGTCTTATCATAATGGTAGGATGAAAGCCTACAAGGTAATCATTTAATTGCGGTAAGGTTCTTTAACCCGCACAGGAGATTGCTCTCCCTGCCCGGGTGGAGGGGCGGGCTTTAGTTAAAGTCATGATCCGAAGGATGTCGAGCACTTCATAAAATTCATCCCTGAAAATGATACCAATGGAGCATGTTCGGACACAGAAATTATCACGGCCGCCGGGGATCGCCCCCGGAGGGGGGGGGGGGGGGGAGGAGGGATGCTCCGGCATCAGAGGCAAGTGCAATTACCACTGAGGTATCGACATCACGCTCCTCTACAATGAAATGCGATTCCATGCCTCTTTACATCCCTTTGCGCCATTTTACGTCTCTTTACGCCACTTTACGCCACTTTTCGCTACTTTACTTTCCTTTACGCCATTTTACGCTACTTTACTGTATTTAGGCAGACCCTCCCCTTGCTTGATTCTTTCCTTGAAGAAATTGCCTTTCCTTTTACAACTACGCAGACAAAGCAAAACCATGTGATATAGTCGAAACCACTACAGCTTCTTATTTCAAATGAGTGACAGAATGCTTAAAACCTCTGTTTCCCTTTAAAAAAAATCCCTGGCAACACGCAACGTAAACAACGACCATGTTTGATGTTGTTCTATTCAGATCAGTTTTTCCGCGAACAGTGACGTCACCGGTTTCGGCAGTAATCGAAACATCCCGAAGTGAAATCCAATATGGTGGACAGATAAAAAACAGTACCTAACGCTTCGTGGATATTTTTAGGATAATACTGAATATTTTTGGTCTTATTTTGAACAGAGAACGACACAGAACAATAGGGTATGTTCAAAATAAATGCATCCAAAGTGTGACATAGAGGGTCAAAAATAAAACTCCTTTGCAGAGTATCATTTCTATTGGAAAATATTCTGCACACATTGAATTTCACTTATCCATCGGGGTTTTTATGAATAACAAAGCCATTTTTTTTTTATTTTAAATCTTATTTAAAATCCTTCAAAGATTTTCTGAACTGTCCTTGAACTTTTCAGGAGTTGAAGATCAAGATATTTAAGACTAAAACTATGAATTTTCCATTTGAAATGATGCAATATATGTCTAATAAAGCTTTTGTGCTATAATCCTTTTCATTTTTCAATTTTTTATCAAATTTTACCATTTTATATATCTTTTTTCACTATTTTTTAAAAAATGCATACAGAAAAGTTTTCATAACTTTGAAATTGAACATCTCAAAGTAGTTGAACCAGCTTTTTTATAAAGCTGGGTTTCATAGAAAACCATGATGAAAATTTCACATTGATTCCACCATTGGTTCAGTGACGGTAAATGATAAAAAAGCCATGTTTTTCTTAAGAAAATGTTACACTCCTTAGTATATTAAATTGTTATAGAAAAGAAGCATTAATAAACTTGAAACAGTAACATTGTAACTCTAAACTATCTCAAACTATGTAAGGATGCAAACCAGATGTTTTGATAATAAAAAATGATGAAGATGCTGCCACTTTACCATTTTATAGCTCAGTTTTGGCTATTTTCTTGAAACATGCATACAGAAAAATTCTTAAAACTCCAATTGAACATCTCAAAAGTAGTAAAACTAGCTTTGTTATAAAGCTGGGTTTCATTGAAAACCATGCTGAAAATTTCACATTAATTCCACTGTTGGTTCAGTGATGGTAAATGGTAAAAAAGCCATGTATTTCTTATGAACTGTTACACTCCTTAGTATGTTACATTGCTATATGTAAAAAGAAGCATTACTTAATTTGAAACAGTATGTAACTCTGAACTATCTCAAACCTGTGTAATGATGTAAACTTGATATTTTGATAATGGAAAATGAAGAGGATGCTGCAAAACATATTTTTCTTTTGAAGGATGTTGAAAATAATGCCTGGTGTTGTAAATTGGATGTGTTCTGGACATAATGTGACCTAGTTACTAGGAAATTGCCTTACGCCACTTAGGCATGGAAAAATGATAAAACATGCAACTCTTAATTACAACAAAAGCAATTAAAATGACCAGAACATTCACATATAGAACAAAAAATTTCATTGTTACACTCCTTAGCATTTTGGGTAGTCATTAAAACACGAGATTCATTCCCTATAAACATACAATGGTAATCCAAAAGTAAATGAGTTCATTTGAGGCTTATAAATATCTACTAAAACTACCAAAAATGACTTGATTTTGTTATCTTCATAGTAAATTTTCAAAATTTTGCTCGTATATTTTACAGTTTCTGAGCAGTTTCCGATCAGAAGGATTGGTATTAAATGAATCAAATCACCAAAATCAGGAAAGTAACTTCAATAAAACAGAAGCATATTAAGTTCAAACAAAGTCTGTTTTGAAGAAACAACACCAAAAGCTGACATATATAATACATGTACAAAGCCTTTCAGCGTTACACTCCTTAGCATTGCTAGTGGTAATCATAAAACATACAAAAGCAAGTTTTATACGAACTATCATGCTTTTTTCAAAATCTAGGTATCAGAAATAAGCATTATCATCTCACAATGCCATGATACGTTGTTCTGCCATTCACTCAATATAGTAAATTCATGGTTAGTGCCATTAATAAATAAAATATAATCGGTGAGCCTTAGACAATTTTATAGGGGTGAGCTTTAGCGAGCCCCTATAAAATTGTCAGGGCGAACCGATTATTATTAAAGACACTATCCATGTATTTAGTTTATATTGTAATTCAAAACAATCAATGGATTTTTCAATAATTTAGCAAATTTTAGCAAAAAAGACAGCAGACTGTGTGGCATGTTAAACGACATTCAGTGCCATGGCGCACACACGTAGTATAACGTGACATCAACGAGTGCAAAGTTTCTGACGTCACCGCGCCCAAAGACGTAGTAAACAACACGGACACTCGAATAAAAGTTTCTCAGCGCTTCCATTTCTGTATGAAAATCTGCAAATAAATAGTTTATTTTAGCTTTAAAATTATTTTTGACGTTGAGACGCAACTGCAGTTTCAGTGCGCAGTTATTCCAACCTGTCATTCAAACGAGGAAAAGCCGAGAAGGTAAGAAATTCGCTGAAATATCTGAAAATCTGTTTAAATAAATATTGCAAAGATTTTAACTGGCAATTTCGTTGTTTTCTCATGTATAAAAGGTTGCATATTATTGATTACACTTGTAAAATAGGGACCTGAAAAGTAGGTCGGGTCTATGAACGGTCACCAGACATATTAAAGGTCAGTAGAAGTTATCATAGGTCACTACCGATTATAGCGTGCAGTTATTCGACCCCCTTTATTAGGTTACTGGAATGCCTGATTGCAGTATAAAACATTTTTCAGCTTGAAAGTAGTACCAGAACAAACATTTAAAGAAGTAACTGGTGCACAACAATTCCATCAACTAACAAACTTGAGTATCCACCCAATACTGAGATCAGCCTAGACATCCCTGTTGTCTGATCTGTTGTCTGAGCACAGTGTGTCTAGCTAATCACTCGAAACAAATTAATTCATGGAACCAGCAAAGACATATCTGACAACTGTGATGTGTAGACCAGAGTTCTCGGAAACGCCGAATCCGGCGTATTTTTACGCCTGTTTTTGCTTTTGAACGCGTAAAATTTCCTGTCGTGGATTCTTAATTACGCCAATTTTTTTTTGCCTGACGCGTCCGTAATCCAGTGTAAAAATGACCTCAGTCACGTCAAAAGATGACAGCGGGTGTCCAATTGATCTCCACATTTAGCTACCGCTTTCGGATCAAAAGTTTACCGTTAATCGTCGCCGCCAGGCTTGTTCAAGCATTACCTGGCCAGGACAGTCGTCTGTATTACTCCCTCGGCCAATCAGAGCGTCACGGCTAGAAGATTGGCAGGTCAGTCTTGCAGTTTGCGAGATGCAGCAATCTCGTGGCTGATTAACATTAATTGACTGTTGTGTTTCCGGATACTTGAATACACAGTTGGATTATCGGTAATTTGATTGTTGAAAAAATGTCGGAGGCATAATTAAAGGATGCAATAATCTAGTGCATAAATCGTCTTTATTACGATTAAAGAAAATTATGACTCGAGTTTGTCGCATTATCAAGTTACCTTGATTAGGCCTATTTGAATGAAAGAAATTAATTATCAAGTGTTGAACTGCCTGCTAATAGTGGAGGTCCGGAACAGACACCTGTGGCATCTGATCTGGGCCTGCACTGTTGGTATATATTTTTTTGTCCCCACGTGGGGCTATTGTAATGGTCTTCGTCATACGTCCGTCCTACCGGATAACTCCTAGACGGTGATAGATAGAAACTTGAAACTTTGGGAACTGACAGATCTTTGGTCTGGGGAGTGCATGACACTTTCGGAACTTTGATCACACCCCTAGGGGTGGGCCCGGGGGGGGGGGGGGGGGTTTAGGGCCCGCGGGGGGGGGGGGGGGGGGGGGGGGGGGGTTAGGGCCCGCGGGGGTCAAAAATAAAAATTTAACAAGGATGTAGTGCATGGCCTGAACGGACTTGTCCTGTTGGTGAAGCGTGATCAGAGCCTGTATTACTGTTAACTGCTCACACTCAATTTAAACCCATATCCTGATGAATAGAATAATTTACCCAGTCCACTCCTGACTTTCAAACCCTAATGTAATCTATCCATTCAAATTCACAATCTGAGTGACAGTGTTAATCCTGATAAGATGGAAGCCATCTGATCTGGATCTACACTGCAAGAAAAGGGTTTGTAATGTTAAGCAGGATAAGGGTTCAAGCCCCAAAGTCTTTTGGAGTCGCACTCTACAGCCGTACGCATTTAGCCATAATTGACACACGTTTTTAGGGTCAAACTCCAACTTTTCAAAATTTGACTCCAACTTTTCAGATTTGAATCCAACTTTTTCCATGGATGGATTCTTAAACTCCTGTTTTCAAAATCCTAGTGAGAACTCTGGTAGACTGATCTGAGTCTTTGCTGTCTCTTACACGCTTTTCAATGAAATACAGAGATTTCTCAGTGAAATAAAAAGGATCATATTGTCACTGTTTCAAACAGTGACTGATATCAATTTTATTTTTCACAGTTTGGGACTACTTTTTTCTCCAAATCTAATTCTGTGGTCAGTTTTTCCATTGTCAGATCATTTAAAATTAATGAACTGTTTATAAAACTGACGCTAAGCCGTTCACACGTCACAAGGACGTTCATGACGTCATATTCGATGCTGACGTCACGTATTTTGTCGAGCGACGTTAGATCTGTCAGCACCTTCTTTGGGAAACTAATATCTCAATTATTTCAGTAACCATTCATAAAAATGCCATCCCAAGCTATTTCTCAGTTGCAAACTTTTAGTTTACACCCAGTACTATACCCAGTAAATACGCTGGACACCTTTAAATTAAAGCGAAATGACCAGGAACAAAGTTAGTTTTCTCTGAGGGTGAGTGACGTGATTAGTGAAGCTGTATATTGCAGTTTTGAAGCATGTAAGAAACAGAAAATTTGATTTTTCGGGGTAAGATTAAATCTATTTTCCGTTATGAACACCAAAACTGGTATTTTAACTTGTTGCTACGCCACTTGTGACAATACTGGTTTTGGTGTTCAAAATTCCATCTTACACAGAAAAGATCAAATATCCTCTGTGTGTTGTTAGCCCCCTATTTCTCATAGACTGCCTTATTCCAGGCAGGTTAACAACAAATTTGGCCATTACTTAAGTACTTCACAATGGTAGTCTTCAGTTATTCACACTCTGTTAAGACTAAATGGTTAGTTGATAACATGCATTGCCAACCTGCAATTTGCTAAGGAGTGTAACACTTTATACTGAACTTGAAAAAGCAAAGCTAACCAGTACTTTTAGGTATAGTATGTTTTGTTATTTACTGTTTAATTAACCAATTATAAACAAAGTAACTTAAGAAAAAACATCTAAGTTTCTATTGGATTTTACTAAAATCTGGCAAAACAACTATTGTTGTTTTTGCCAAAAATGACACATAACCTGCAAAATCAGCTGACTAAGTGAATTACCTTGAATTTGAATGACTTTAAATAATGCCTTTGTCTTCACTTTAATAAAATAAGTTGATACATTCAACTTAGATAAAATTTCTTAACCATAGTTAAAGAAAATTAACTGATATTTTTTTCCTTGAAATGGTGTTACACTCCTTAGAACACATATTCTGCCCTGCAAAGCATGTGTTGCATCAGACTGCAGTAAATTTTGCTGCAGATCTAGTGTGGGGATGTCTTCCAGAAAAACAAAACAGAACATTTAAATACCACCTTTCTGAAAAAAATATCACATGCTGAACACAAAATGTTACACTCCTTAGATTTATGGGTTGTGGTCTTTTGAAGCTTCTTGACAAAAGTTCAAATGCAGCCGGTATGAAAACACATCATTTCTTTGACCAAAACATGTTGTCAGATACAAAAAATCTTTACACATACATGCCAGTTATAAATAACACTCAGCAGCCATTTCAACCAATAAAGGTATTGATTTTATGTACAAGGTATTTTTAAAGGGACTGTTTCCAATTTACCATGCTAAATTCAAAATGGAAAGTAATATTGTCATAGGTATTCAGTATTTCATAGCTGAAATATTGATGATTCATATTTAGCCTGATTTTACCAAATGGTTTTACTTTTTACACTGCTGTATTTCTCTGAAATTTAATATGACTAAATTCTGTCACACTAAAAGTGTTACACTCCTTAGGTTTTTCGCTAGTTTTTTCCGCATAACTTTTTTATTTCTTGTTCAATATTGATGAAACTTCATACGATTGAAAAGGACAACAGAACACATCTTTAAGATATGTTTTTTCTACAATTTATTGTACAATGTGAGTATGGGATGGCAAATTATAAATGGATGCATTTTTTTTTAAACATGCCCAATACAGTTCTGTGACTTATATCGGATGACATTATAAAACCAGTGATTTTCCCGTTTCTTAACGGAATTTCCAGTTTTTCGTGGTTGGGACTCTATCTATCTATCTATCTTCTGATACTGCGTCGGTCACATTTGACCATTACCGCAGGTGTATATTACATACACTCCAGTTTTGCAGGATGAAAGCCTACACAGTAATCATGTAATTACGGTAGGGATCTTTAACCTGCACAGGGGATGGATCTCCCTGCACAGGGGGCCTCCAGTTAACGTCCCGATCCGAAGGATCATGACCTTACAGGAAAGCAGCGTAGCGTAATGTATGGAAGGTCATGAGTTCAGGACTACTCTGTGGCTAGACCGTATCTCTAGTCTCGGAGGCGTCAAAACAGCAATGGTATCTCTGTTTGAAACAATTATCAGTCTTATCAAACTGTACCTCTAGCCAGGCCTATTGGAAAATTCTAGGGATACAGAATCCGAGAATCGTATCCCTAGCCTCCGAGACTAGAGATACGGATCCGTATCTCTAGCCTCCAAGACTAGAGATACGGATCCGTTTCTCTAGCCACTGCCTATACAAAGCACATAACAATCCAGTAATTTCTGATAGCTATACTTACTTCTCCAGTGGCATTCTGACAACACAAAGTAGATGACATCTGCATCAACAGTGTCAGAAAACATTTCTTGAACATTCTGAAAAATCCTGTCATATTCACTCTGGCCTGTGGTGGTTTTCAGCGATTTTAGGGGACTGCTGCTTCTACTACTTCGTGCTTTCGGCATGATTAACTATCGTCATCTCCAAAAGACGATAATGTATCGAACAAACATATGTTTTGATCTTGTGTGCATTTCAGTCGGTTTATTTACATCACACCAAACGTGAAAACATTTTATCGCTCTGCGCACCTTTCTACGCGTTTTACTTAACTTCCTTGAAGTTTTGAGACACTAAATTTGATTGGGCACTGAAAAAGCAGAATTTATTCGCGACACGAAAGCAGCTAGGTGATCCTGTAACTTGTTAAGCGTTCATTTAGGTTCCGGATCGTTTCGCCCGTGGGTCGTTTCGCCGGGTCGTTTCGCCCTGAGTCGTTTCGCCCTGATTTGGCTGTGGGTCGTTTCGCCCTTACCTGGTGGATCGTTTCGCCCGTGAGTCGTTTCGCCCGTGGGTCGTTTCGCCGCAATTTTATTTTAAGGGAGTGACAAACGGAATGGATGAGTAAATGGACGATGGATGAATAAATAATGAATAAATGGGTGAAAGGAGATGTGCGTTGGTAGATGGACGGACGTACGGATGAACGGACGGCATTTTGAATATACGGGGATAGATAAGTTAATGAATGAATGAATCCGAATCAGAATCAGAATCAGAATTGTTACTGGTGACACGTCAAATGACATTCATACACCAGGACCTGTGATGTGGGAAGTTAGTCCCTAGCTCTAACCAAAGAGGTAAATTTAGCTACACAATCATCAGCACCTTCAGCTGTCGAAATAATCGTATCGGGAAGGGCATTCCAATCTCTAATGGATCTGGGGAAGAACGACTCTATAAATGTCAGTTCTTGCGCTAAGGGTCTGAAACGCCAACGAATGGTGATTTCTACAGTGTCTAGCTGGGGGAACAAGGTCATCTGTTGGAATGCTGGCAGCACCCTTTAGACCTTTGTATAAAAGGATTAGCCTACTGTCTTTTCTCCTTTTCTTTAGAGACTCCCATTTTAATTTTCCAAGTATTCCAGTCATGCTCCCAGTTTCAAAGCAGTAATTGCCTGTTACAAATCTAGCAGCTCTATTCTGAACTTTCTCAATTTCATCGTTAAGGACCACTCCACTGGGGTCCCAGATACAACTACCATATTCCAAGATTGGGCGAACAAGACCTTTATATGCTGCCTCTTTTACATCCTGAGGGCACTGATGAAGATTTTGCCTCAGGAAACCAAGCGTGCTATTTGCCTTAGTACACATATTGCTAATATGAGTATTCCATCTCTAGTTGTGTGAGATTGTCACTCCAAGGTATTTAATGGAGTCCACATTCTCGAGGACCGTTCCCTCTAAGGTGTAAGAAGCCTCAACTTTATTAGATCTCTTCCTAGTTATCTGCATAATATTGCATTTATCTGGCTGAAATCTCATGCCCCATTTACGTGCCCAACATCCTAATCTATCTATGTCAGCCTGAAGTTTCAATGAGTCATCTGTATCTCTAATTTCCCGGTAACAAACACAGTCAATCTGCGAACAGTCTTATTTCTGAGTCAATGTCAGTGGAAATATCATTGATGTACAGGGAGAACAAAAGTGGACCAAGAACGGTCCCTTGCGGGACTCCAGACAAAACTGGAGCCCACTCCGAAGATTCACCATTAACAACAACCCGCTGTTTTCTGTAGCAAAGAAAGGAATCTATCCATTTGAGGGTCTTTCCCCCAATTCCATAACCAAATAACTTAGATTTAAGTAGTTCATGAGGAGGGGTGTCAAAAGCCTTCTCGAAATCCAGAATAAATGTGTCCACCTGTCCCCCTTTGTCCAAGATTTTTCCCCAGTCATTAATAACTGTGCTTAGCTGAGTTTCACAACTGTGCCTTTTCCTAAATGCATGTTGTCTTTCTGACAAAAGTTTATAATCATCCAAGTGGGCCATGATGTTCGAGCAGACTATATGTTCCAGCAATTTACACAGAACACAAGTCAGAGACACAGGGCGATAATTACGGGCAAGAGCCCTATCTCCTTTTTTGAAGAGTGGACAGATGTTTGCTAAGAGCCATTCTTTGGGGATTTCACCCGTATCAAGAGACTGTTGAAACAAGTGTGCAAAAAACTGTACCCAACTCATTTGCTAGTTCCTTCAGGACTCTAGGATGAAGCTCATCAGGTCCTAAGGCCTTACTGGGGTTTAAGCCTTGAAGTAATTTGATCACTCCTTCAGCTGTCACAACAATATTATTCATGAATGGGGCCGATCTTCCAGTCAATGAAACCTCCGTGAACTCAGTTTTATTAAACGCATCATTGAATTGACCAACTAGTTCCTCTGCCCTTTCAGAGTCTGATTCAGCAACCCCGTCCCCTCCTCTTTTATTAAGGGGCGGGATACCTTGCCTGTCTTTCTTCTGGCTATTAATATATCTGTAGAAGTCTCTGGGATTTGCCTTTACATCACCTACCAAGTTATTCACATACAAATCATGCTGATTTTTTATATCAGTCTTGATTTCACGTCTCAAGTTTTCAAATTTTGTCCGGAGTTTACCACTTCCCGTCTTTTTTGCCTTTGCATGAATCGTATTCCTTCTGCGAATTTTCCTTCTTATCTCTGGAGTAATCCAGGGAATAGAAGATACAGACCTACTAGTTTTTGAGGGGATATGATTTTCGGCCGAAGTATGAATGAAAGAAGTTATCAAATCAAAATTCTCCTGTACAGACCGAGCATCAGAATGACCATTAAAGTAATTCTCCTATGCAAATCTGAGTGCATCCTTCCTCATAGTTTCATAGTCACCTTTCTGATATGAGTACACCTTCCTCCGAGGTTTCTTTATTGGTGGGATGTGAATTTTTAAATATCCGGAGTCAACATCGTGGTCACTAGTTTATCTGGGGAATGAATGTCTTCGAATTGCCCTGGCAAAGTCGTAAGGATCAGATCCAATGTGTTCTTATCACGAGTGGGGAAGTTAACAATTTGTTCAAGACCATGATCGTTCATAATGTCAATTCATATTTGTCCTTCCGACTGACTATGAATGAATGGATGAATGAATGAATAAATGAATGAATGAATGGAGAGTATTGGTAGATGGAGAATCGGAAATGAATGAATGAATGAAGTGATGCTTGGGTAGATGCACGGACTGACGAACGGATCTGAACTGTTCATGGTGACACGTCAAATGACACCTACGGATGGGTGATGTATGGACGGGCTCGTTTCAGAGTTCGGATAGAGAGATAAAAAGTGAAAAAAAAAAACATTATAAACTGTGTATGTGATCTTCACAAATCCAAACAACAGTGTCAAAATGTGTTAAGTATGTGAAATATGGGTACTCATTAGAATCACTTTGCCGAGGCGGTTCTAACAGACTATGGGTACTACTCACAAAACACACAACGAACATGCAACACAATGTTTTTCATATTTCCTCCCCAAAATACACAGACCGGTGGTGGTCGTTAGAACCGCTTCGCCGAGGCGTTTCTAACGAGCACCCGAGCAGAAATTTGAAAATTATAAGAATCTTTGATCAGAACAATTTTGATTTTTTTATTTGGTGGTACAATTTCCAGTATTTGAATAAGCATGTTCTCGTAATGCAAACTATGAAACAGACAAGTACGATGACACAGCCGTGCGACATAGTGCATGTTTTCACATCTCTAAAATGACTTTTTTATTATGAAAATCTGTGGCATTTTTCTTATCTATACTGCAAACATACGTTGAGGCGGTTCTAACGAGTACCCAAAACCTTTGTCTTTTAGCAGAAATAACAAAAATTATGTATACCCAGTTAACCCCAGTTTTCTTCATATAAGGTAGGGTTCAGGGGGTGTTCATTCCATGGACTTGTTCATGTGATGCTATGATTTCAATGTTATGCTTTGTTAAAAAATGAAAAGAAAGTATAAAACGTTGTTTCTATTCCCACCCAGGTTGAGCTACAGTAGAGTCTGTATAAAAGTTAAACCAACTTTTTACACATGACACTTAAGGTGTAATATTGATTATACTCTTTAAGTGACATTTTTGTAAACTTTTATTTTGACACCACTGTTTAAAAATATTTTGTTTGTTGGAATTGAGGTTTAACGTCCCCGTCAACAAAATTAACGTAATAATGTAACCAGTCATATCACGCCACTATTTGTGCAGAAAGAACAACTGATAAGTAAATAAAAAATAATGTTAGCAAGTCTATGCAATACAAACGTCCCCTCTAAACCCAACTTTATACAGTGAAAAACGGATTTTCGCATATACTTTATTTCTCTAATTTCTGATTCTAAAACATAGACAATTAGACGGTTCTAATCCAAAATCTATGTTTTGTGCAGAAAGAAAAATGTGTCACATTTTTAAATATAAACAGTCATTTTCACACAGCCATAAATCCCATTTTATTGCAAAGACTTGTTAACCTTATGTGAGCTCGAATATAATTCTCAAAAAGGTGGCAGCTCAGTTGCTCAAACCTGACGTAGAAGCCGTCAGTAGGTCGTCCAGCTGCACCACACGAGGGCAAAACCATGTTTTCCGTAACTCCCATTACCCACATCAATTCATTTACATAACAAAACAAACATAATCTCAATCATTAGGGCTTGAAAAAATAAGGGCGAAACGACCAACCTAATCAGGGCAAAACGACCCACGGGCGAAACGACCAACCTAATCAGGGCAAAACGACCCACGGGCGAAACGACTCATGGGCGAAACGACTCACGGGCGAAACGACCCGAGACCGTTCATTTTCTTTATTTCGGTAGAGACACGGGTTCGATACTGCCAGGGTCGGCAACATTCTTTCGTGGAGATTGAACATGAAATCTTTCAAACGGTCATTCTTTCCATCAATACCCGGACGTTAAACCTCAAAACAAACAAATTGTCGATATGATGTCGTGGCTCCGATTTTACCTGTATGGGCGGATCCAGCTTTTCCAACCCACAGATTCAGTTGATCGGAATTTTACCTATGGCGGATCTAGCTGCAGCAAATTTTGGGTAGCCCGATTTCAAAGTCTTTTTTAATGGTTGTTCCAAATAACTACAATTTCCATTACGGAGGAAAAATTCAGAATATGAAAATCAGATCCCTGTTTTGTTGTGCGTGTAAGCGTAGAATACCTCTTCGATTTACCGGGTTCGTGACTAGTAAAACCTGTCGGATGGAGCGTGATAGCTCAGTGGTTAGTGCACTTGCCTCTGATGCTAGAGGTCCCGGGTTCGATACCCGGCAGCGGCGAAAAAATTTCGGTGTCCGAACACACTCCATGGGCATCATTTGCAGGGAGAATGCCATAAAGTGCACCGTCCTTCGAATGGGGCGCTAACTGGAGGCCCTCTGTGCAGGGAGAACTACTCCGTGTGCAGGTTAAAGATCCCTACCGTAATTACATTATAACTGTGTAGGCTTTCAGCCTGCAAACCTGGAGTGCATGTAATGTACACCTGCGGTAATGGTCAAATGTGACCGACGCAGTATCAGTGGAAAGAAAATAAAAAGATCAAAGATGCAAAAATAAAATGTAATTGGTCATTAACAGTTTTGTTAATCGCTTAACTGGTAAATTAAATGTATTAATCATGATATTAAATATATGCCTGAATGATAATCAAAATAATAATAACAATCAAATTTAAGTTCATGCGCCTTAATAGGCACAACTGAGTGCCGTGACAATTACAGTTTTTAATGAAAGATCATAGCACTCTGCCAAAAGATTGCAGAATATATGCTTTTGATTTTTAAGACAATTTCGATAATCGTATTTAATGTGCTAGCTAGAAGTTGTTAGCGTAGCACAAAATAATTTATTGTATTTGTGTTCGTACCACTGTGGCCTCGGGACCCATCAATCCCCCAGCAGGCACATGGTGTAATTGTGACGTTAATTTTCATGTCACGGGTGCTGAAGTTGCTTACATCACTTCCTGTGTCAATATGGAATTGCTGAAAATCTGTCGAGTAGAAAGCGATAATCATCCACGATAAACAACCACATTATGAGTCATCTTTGACCATGACAACTGGCTTGGGTCACATGTGAGACGCCAAGTTCTGCAACGGAAGGTGATGTGGTTTTTCCCCGGGTTTTTATCACCCACCTCTGATTAATGATCGGCTCGATATAAGTGAAATAATCTTGAAAGGGCCGTTGAACCAAACGCCACCCCCCCCAAAAAAAAACAACAACAAAAAACAAAAAAAAAAAAAAATAATTACAATGACAATTGATTATGCTGCAAATGCCTGAAAAATATGAAGCCTATACGGGACGCTAACTAGGAGCCCTTAGTGCATACGACCAAATGTCATGGAAGCTTTTATGACATTGTTAGTTAAAATTGCTGACCGTAATTATTTGAATGTATGTCGGCTTTCATCTTGACATCCCGGAGTATGCCCTTACCTAAGTATTCCTTTAAACGGGGCGTTGACAAACAGTACAGGCCCAGATCCGACGTGGCAAAAAGCTGCGTCTGATCAGGGTCTTCACTGTTTGCCAAAAATGTGTTAGCAATGTTCAGTGTAGATAGATCAGAACTGTTACTGGTGATATGTCAAATGACATTCATACACCAGATAGATAGATAGATAGATAGATAGATAGATAGATAGATAGATAGATAGATAGATAGATAGATAGATAGATAGATAGATAGATAGATAGATAGATAGATAGATAGGTAGGTAGGTAGGTAGGTAGGTAGGTAGGTAGGTAGAGAGAGAGAGAGAGATAGATAGATAGATAGATAGATAGATAGATAGATAGATAGATAGATAGATAGATAGATAGATAGATAGATAGATAGATTTGCAACACTTTTATGTTTCAGCATCCACAACACAGACCTTGATCATCTTGGATTGCATGAGCAAGCAGAGAATAAAGAGTTGAACATTTCTATTTTCTATCATTAATGATCCTAAAATGAAGTATAAATTTAGCCAAACTCGGTCCATATTAAAACACTATTTATTGTAAAAAAAAAAAAAAAAAAAAAAACAGTTAAAACTGTTATAAAGCAATAATATCATTTTGGGTCCTTTATTTAGTTGTTTATCGCGAATAATTATCGCTTTCTACAAGACTGATTTTCAGCAACTCCAAATGGACACAGGAAGTGACGTAAGCAATTTCAGCACCCGCGACATGAAAATTATCGGAAACGGACAGATTCAAGTCCGGGTATTGATGGTTCCGAGACTGATTCAAGAAGGACAGTTGTCAGTTTCTGGCGAATGTGCAGTATTGTGCACTGCATGTACTGGTTAACCGCTTACATATAAGCCTGCCCAGGAAAAGAGTTGATAGGCAAACTGAACGATCCGATTATTTCGACGGCTGAAGGTGCTTAGGATTGTGTAGCTAAGTTTACTTCTTTGGTTAGAGCTAACTTCCCATATCACAGGTCCTGGTGTATGAATGTCATTTGACGTGTCACCAGTAACAATTCTGATTCTGAATGGCTCAAAAATGACCTAAAGTGTTGACTGGGCCATTAAACTCCAATTCAAACAAACAAATACTAATAATGCGTAGCCTCCGCCCATCGGGGCTTGAAGAAATAGATGGGCTGCATGATGCTTCCACGCAGAGCTGAAACCGACGCGCACACGAGTACTGGTAAACCGCTTAGAGGCTCGATCTAAGCCTGCCCAGGCAATGCAGTGCGAGTCGGCCCGTACATGTATATAAACCCTATTGGTTTCATTGGGCGGCAGGGCTTAATGGTGTAATTAAGGCGTAACTTTACCAAATTTAGTGACCCAGAGGCCTTTTTGATATTTGATCTTCATCAGCGTGTCTCAACCCCAAAACGAATGATGTACAAGACCCGACAAACACAGCACATCTCCCTCCGAGCACACACCGACAGACAAACCTCGTGAGACAAATCATCTGGAGGCATCAGGCAAGAGACGCCCACCCGCGGACTTATAGATGTCCCCCACCGAGCCAACATCAGCCAACATGGCCCACACTCCACGGAAGTCCCGGGCATCAGGAAAGAGATGTCCAAAGTAGCGAGACTTGCAAAATTTAAAATATAAAAAAGTGGCAACCAAATCCGCTAAGATACATGTACATGTCTCACCTGACAACTCAGCCTTAGTTTTAGAAAAATTAGAAATTTATACTGCAAAAGTTAAAGATATAATATAGTTATTTAAATCAGTACCTGAATACTGACGTCAATACAGCAGTATCAACCTCAGCACCAAGGAACTGATACTGAGCTCATGATAAACGAGAGTATGTTGAGCATAAAGCTCTTAAAGAATGGAAACTTAGCATTCTGAAACTAGTGAACAAACACATTTCTTTTTATTTTCAAAATACGAATTTATTACGAGTACCTCCTAAACCTACGCAAGACGTCTTTACGTCTCCTTAAACTAGGTATTCAAGAATTTCATATTATTAAGAAGTTTGTTTTGTGGTCGTTGTTTGGCGGCTTCACTATGTTAACACTCTTAAGCAAGAACTTGGTGGCACTAAGGCCTATGAACTGCAGCCTTTAGTTGTAGAGAGAGCTTTAGTTGATGACCACATTTGTCATTCAGCCACCAAATTTGCTGTCTGTTATACAAAAGGTCAAGACAAGCTTCCTACGTTATATTGGTTACATAAATAAGTTCTGAATAGTTAGATCCTTTGGAAGCAACGAATACACAAAATAAACGAAAATAGCAGACTCGGTTTTATTGAGTCTGTTCATGACTAGTACTGAAATGTGCTACACCGGCCACGCCCCCTAGCACCGGCTTAAGCAGAACTCTATTTTCAAAAAGATTCTAAATGAACTCAATGATCCCAAACTTCATAACAGGCCATACAAAGCACGGTTTAATACAAATTCAAGCTCTTGAACCACCACTGAACTCTCCAAATTATCAACTTCATATTTTACTGCCATCAAAAATAAATGTGATAAAATACTGCGACAAAATCTTCGTAAGATCAGGTAGAAATATGTTTTGGTCTATAAATAAATCTAATGAAGTTTTAAATAAATTGAAATCCAGACGTTTTCGTGCTTCAAGTCTGTCTACTTACGATTTTTCCACCCTTTACACTCACTTCCTCATAATCTTATAAAAGAAAAACTTAATTGCCATTTCATAGGAAAGACTCCCTCCATCTTGCATGTAATGTAAGAAATGCTTTTTTCACTTCTGAAGCGCATAAAAATTATATTTTATGGTCATGTCAGAAAGTGTGTGAAGCTCACATCTTTCTACTTGACAATATTTACATAAGATTTGGTACTAAGTTATTTAGACAAGTTGGGGGTATTCCGATGGGTACTAATTGCGCACCCCTTGTGGTTGATCTGTTTTTGTTTTGTTATGAGAGAGACTTCATGATGTCCCTTTCTGCCGAAAACCAATCTGAAATCATTGGACTTAAATCTCTACTGCAACAAGGTCTATCGGAACCCAAATTTTATGGTGACTTAGTATATAAATTCAGAAAAATATAAACCGCAATGACTTCAGCACCCAATTTCGTAAAATCATTATTCGATATAAAAGGATTGGTTACAACATAAATGCTATACGACAGACTGCATGCATGGTAGTTAACCCAATCATGGTTGACAACTTTACTTGCACGCCGGTGGGTCAGGCCTCAGATTCTATGACGGCTCAGCGTAAAGGCTTACTGAGAATTAGAGAGAATCTAATTCTAAGTATTGTTGGTTGGTGCCTAATGCTCTATCTCTGGTCGGGCCCACCGGAGTCTATCTGTTGGTTTTCTTTTGCTCCAGCATTTCAGTGGTTTCCTGCTGTCGAGCCCTCGCCGTTGTTTCATCTCTGTGGTCGTTTGATTTTTTTTGCGTTCAGGGAGATGTTGCACTGATGAGTTAGGAGGCCTTCATACGGACTGAACCGTTCCAAGGCGGTTCTTCTGTTGTCGGTAATTATTCTTGTACTCCGCCTGCTCCTCCCTGTGTGTGTTGTTGGTGTCTTTTTGTATTAAGAAGCCGATTGGCCTTGTTCATAGAGGGCCCACCGGATCCGTCTGTTAGTTTTGATTTCAGTTGTTTTCTGTTGTATTTGTCTAGACCACGACAGAAGCAAGGGCGAGGATTGTGGCCGCGTAAAATCGATTTAAGCCCCCCCCCCCCCCGTGGCATTCGTTTCACTGACCGTTCCAAGGCGGTTCTTCTGTCGCGGGTTATTTTTTTGTTATGATTTGTCTTTGAGTGTTTGTATCGCTTGCCATTTTGTGGGAAAATAACTGTCCTTTTGGCTTTCCGCTATTGTTGTTTCCATGAGAGTCTGTTGTTTCATGTTTGTATTTCTTTCCCTTTGGTGTCTCCGATGGGAGCTATGGGTTAATTGTATCGATTCCTGTTCATTGCCTTCACTTCTATCTTGAGATGTCATTTAATCTCCATGTCGGGTAAAAGTCCCACAAAATTGGAAACAACGTCTCCAAAACGACCTTAATAGTGTACACTCACTAGTACACTTAAACATGTACACTCCATATTTTTCAGTTCTTTGGTGTATTCCTTGCTTCCAAAGGATAACCCTTTCTAGAATATATTTGACGGGGACGGTAAACTTAAAATCAAACAAACAAACAAACAAAACTTATACTGCGATCGGTCACTTCTGACCATTACTCGCAGGTGTACATTACATACACTCCAGGTTTGTTTCATGTTTGTGTTTCTTTCCATTTGGTTCTCTGATTGGAGCTGTGGGTTGATTGCATCGATTCCTGATCATTGCCTCCACTTCTATTTTGCAGGACGAAAGCCTACATAGTAATCATCGTGGATAGGTAAACTGAACGGCTCAAAAATGACCTAAAATTGTGTTGACTGGGCCGTTAAGCTCCAACTGAAACAAACAAATACTTATACTCCGACTGGTCACATCTGACCATTACTCGCAGGTGTACATTACATACACACCAGGTTTGCAGGGTTAAAGCCCACACAGTAATCATGTAATTATGGTCGGGGTCTTTAACCTGCACAGCTGCACAATGGGCCTCCAATTAACGTCCCGATCCGAAGGATGCAGCTTATAAGACTTTCGTTCGCCCACAGTTGGAACAAGCCTCCACTGTGTGGAGTCCGCCTACAAAAGGAAACTCAGATAAATATCTCTAACTATCACTTTTTCTTTTTTCTTGCACCTACTCGAGTGAGGGTGTTGGAGTATTTGAAGAAAGAGATAGACAGGACTGTGCACTTTTTTGACATTCATCCCTGCAAATGGTGTCATTCATTGATTCAGTCAGTCAGTCAGTGAGTCAGCCACTCAGTCAGTCAGTGAGTCAGCCACTCAGTCAGTCAGTGAGTCAGCCTGTCTGTCTGTCAATTAGCCTATCTATCTGTCTGTCACTCCGCCTGTCTGTCAATTCGTTACTCAGTCAGTCAAAACAATCCATCAAACAATTCACTGCAATAAATCAATCAATTAATCTCTCAATCAATTATCCAAACAATCAACAAATCAATCAATCAATCAATCAATATATTTATTCAACTATATGATATGTGGATATATCTATATAAGAATGCTTTCATGTCAATATTATATAATTACATTTCTCAGCAGAGTAAATTTGTGAGATTATTCTTATACAGTCTATGAACTAAGTGTCTGACTAGCCTTTGAAAAGAAGAAGTGGAGGCAATGATCAAGAATCAATACAATTAACCCACAGCCCCCACCAGAGACACCAAAGGGAAAGAAACATAAACATGAAACAACAGACTCTAATGGAAACATCAATAGCGGAAAGCCAAAAGGACAGTTACTTTCCCACAAAATGGCCAATAGGCTATCCAAAATAAAATAATATAAGCGACACAAACACCCAACGTCAAACCATAACAAAAATAGACCGCGACAGAAGAACGGCCTTGGAACGGTCAGCGGAAACGAATTCCACTGGGGGTCCCAAATCGATTTTACGTGGTCACAATCCTCGCCCTTACTCCCGTTGCGATTTAGGCAAAAAGTGTTCAGTCCGCATGAAGGCCTCCTAACTCTTCAGTACAATAATAATAATAATAATACAATACAATAATTTATTAAAGTCTCACCTCATAAGAAAAGTATAAAAATATTTAAACTTTCATACATGAGAGGCTCTACTCAAGAGCTATGAGAGACTATATGCTCATATATACATATTCACATTAAAGGAATCTTAAAAACAGAGATATTTAGCTTAAAACATAAAGTATGTTGATTAAAATATAAAAAAGTAAAATATATGGATCTATCTTATCCAGGTTTATCATAGTTATTTATATAGCAGATCGCGTCTTTTTCTTAGTATTTCAAAACAGGTTTTGGCACAAGTACGTATATTTCTATTAAGTTCGCAATTCAAAATTGCTGTCAGCTTATCCTGATCTGATCTACGTTCTATATCTGGGAACTCATTTGATAATTCTGTTAACATATGTTCTCTTATATCATTATATAGTGGACAACGTAATAGTACATGTTCCTCGTTTTCAATCGATCCTGGACAATGAAAACATGTTCTTTGTTCGGGAGGTAGGCGTTCGTACCTGCCGGTCTCCAAGCGGATTGGCGCCACTCCACGCCGAAATTTAGCGTAGGCACTTCTGTGCCTATGAGGCATAATACAATTTAAATAGTTCTCGGCACCATACATCCTCTTGAACAACTTATAAGTGCGCAATTTATTTTGTCCACTTCCGTGTCGGGCACTATCACGGTTCACATCTTCCGACCAGGTCGTCAGGAACTTTTGAGATAGGTAATCTGCTAAATGTCTCTTGAGTACCGTTGGGTTTGAGACTCCCGTTTGGTACTGGAGCCCGGCTTCTTCCAGCATTTTGTTTACTCTGTAATTGAAGTTTTGACAACGTCCATTAGCATTCGTCTCAGCCCAGTCGAAGATTTTTCTATTCAATCTATCAGAGTTCATAGATGTCAGGCGTAACCACTGGTTAATTACAGTATTCCACTGCCGAACCATCGTAGGCTTCCACCCTGTGTCACCTTGGACAGCTGCATTCGGTGTATATCGCCCCACTCCTAAGTAATATCGAGCTGCTCTCATTTGAATAGTATTTATGCATTGGAACTGTCTACTTCCCCATATGGCTGCCCCATAACTAACGACACTCCAAACCATGGAGTCGAAAAGTTTTGTATAAGAACAAAACGGGAGACCGCCTATCGATTTACTTTTTGCGATCACCAATCCTAGAGCTCGATTAGCGGCCTTTGATACGTGATTTGCCATCTTGTTATAATCTAGATGCTCTGTTAGTAGTAATCCTAGATATGTGTACTGGGGCACTATTTCTAAGCACATATCACCACATTTGAATTTATAAATGGTTTGAGTAACATTTGGTGGGCGGCAATGGACAACATTTGATTTCTGCTGGTTAATCCTTAAACAATTATTTGAACACCAGCTATGAAGCTCGTTTAACAGGACTTGTAGATCATCTTCAGACGCAGAGATGAATACTAAATCATCTGCATACAACATAACAGCCACCTTCTCTCCATCAATATCTATTCCAAGGTCCATACTGTTTATTCTGGTTATTAAGTCGTTAACATATAGATTGAATAATAATGTTGAAAGCGTACAATAAAAATAAAAAATGAGTTCCTTTAAGAGCAATGAAAACATTCATAAGAAAGAAGATGGGTCATACTACGTAGTTTCGGCTAATAAAGCCTCATCAGTGACCCTGTAATGATCCGGCAAAGAAAGCCAGAGGAAACATACTGCAATTTTGCAAATTTCGAATAGGCAGTCGATACAAAGACTGATATAAATCAAATTGGGGTCCAAAAAAATTAAAAACCTGTCTAGAATAGGAGTCTAAACCAATAATTTAATTCTGATTTCTCAGAATATTCACGCTGATCTCAAAGGACCAAAAGTAAAATATAAACTACACTATGGTTGATGTACGGGGAGACGTTTTACGGCCGCCACACGGCACAACACCAGCTGCAGTGAAGGCAAATAAAAATCAAAAATGAGTTCCTTTAAGAGCAATGAAAACATTCATAAGAAAGAAGATGGGTCATACTACGTAGTTTCGGCTAATAAAGCCTCATCAGTGACCCTGTAATGATCCGGCAAAGAAAGCCAGAGGAAACATACTGCAATTTTGCAAATTTCGAATAGGCAGTCGATACAAAGACTGATATAAATCAAATTGGGGTCCAAAAAAATTAAAAACCTGTCTAGAATAGGAGTCTAAACCAATAATTTAATTCTGATTTCTCAGAATATTCACGCTGATCTCAAAGGACCAAAAGTAAAATATAAACTACACTATGGTTGATGTACGGGGAGACGTTTTACGGCCGCCACACGGCACAACACCAGCTGCAGTGAAGGCAAATAAAAATCATTTAAGCCCACAGCCAACTTCAAAATATTCAGTTTTGAGACCATTTACACGAACACAGCACTTCACGTTTTCGTATAGAGATGTTATTGCCTTATGTATTCGACCATTTAGCCCTAAATCAGTAAGCTTTTTGAAAAGCAGATTTCTATTGATCGAATCATAAGCCTTAGAGAAATCTATAAACGCAGTGAATGTTGATTGGCGCTTTAGCTTTCTTGTCTCAATAATCGATGTCAGTGATAAAATGTGATCAACCGTGCTTCGTCCCTTCCTGAAGCCATTTTGGGGTTCACAAATTATGCCGTTTTCATCTTCCCACTCAATTAACCTATTATTTAATACATTACAATACAGTTTGTATATTGCAGGTGTGATGGTGATGCCACGGTAATATGCCGGATTTCGTTTATCTGCAGTGGATGTCTTTAAGACAGGCGTAATTATCCCACTTTTCCACATTTCCGGTATTTTACCCAGCACAAAACATTGGTTGAATAGCGCCTGTATAAGTGCCAACAAGTTCTGATCTTTTAATACCTCGGCTGGGATTTCATCTATACCTGCTGCTTTCTTATTTTTTAAGCGATGCAGGGCTGTTTTAATTTCCTGGATAGTAATTTTTTCGTTTAAATTATTATTTATGTCCGTGTTATCTGCGTCTAATTGCAACTGAATTGGTTCGTTTGTAGTAATACTTTCTAGAGTCGGGTTAAGTAGATCCTCGAAATTCTTTCTCCACACCTCCAACACTTCACTTGTATCGGTGCTTATATTGCCACATGGTAAGATAACTTCCATAGGTATTTGTTTCTGTCTGTCTTTACCAACGCCTATTTTTCCTATCTGTTTCCAGAAATCTAGGCTATTTCCCGAGTCTAGATTTTGGATCTGATCTTGAATGTTCCTTTGATAAGCTCTCTTAGCTTTTTGACATTCTCGATTAAAGGCTCTACGCTCGCGTACATACACTGCCCTTAAACGTTGTTTAAGCACATGTTTGCTCTTAAGCATATCCTTTTCAGCTTTACAAGTTTGATTCCATAATTCTGTCAAATGTTAAGACCATCACGGTTGCTTGATTTTTCTCTTTTTATTACTGTGGCCTATTACAGCATTTACTTTTCTGTGGTTCAATTGGTTTAGCATTTCGTCTTTGACAAACTTAGCAAGGTCTACATATGTATTATTTAGGTGTTCCTGTGTTGTTATACTATTTTCTATTTTATTTACATAATCATTTATTTCTTCCTGTTTGGTCGTTAGAAAATCATTCGGTATATTTCGGTCAAACTTGGTGAAAGAGACCTGAACTGGACTACTTTTGGCATTCGTGTTTGTTTGTTGACTACTTTCCCCTTCACGTGAAAAATTCCAAGTCAGTAGTGAATGGTCTGGATGTGACGTTGACGGATCTATAACACCTAGCAAATTACATTCATTGAAAATGTCTTTTTCTAGCGTCACCTTAAAGTCAGTGAAATTGTCCAGTGCCTCGTAAGGGATAATGCAATAGTCTACCACGGAAGTTCCTTGTGTTCCCACAAATGTATAATCGTTATTTATACTGTTTCTGCCGAGCCCGTCCAGGAACCGCGGTGCGAGGCGGACCGTCCATGCTAATAAACCCTATTGGTTTCATTGGGCGACAGGGCTTGAGATGTCATTTCATCTCAATGTCGGGTAAAAGTCCCACAAAATTGGAAGCAACGTCTCCAAAATGACCTTTACAGTGTTGACGGGGACGTTAAACCTCAAATCAAACAAAATCAAAAAACTGTTTCTGCCATTTAGAATGCAACAATCTGTATTAATTAAGAAATCGCATAGTTGTTCTCCTTCTTTATTTATATGAAAGTCTACTATGTTTCTTTCCGGTAAATTGTCCACCCCGGGAATGAAGTCTTCGAGGTCTCCAACCCTACTGTTAAAATCACCGCAAATGAAAAAGTCGTTATCTTTACAGTACACGTGTACTTGATACATCAAATTATCATAAAGTTCAGTTAAATCGATCGCTCGGGTGGACTCTGAAGGCGGTACATAACAAACACAACAGTTGAAACGTCTCTCCTCCGTATATGGTGTAAACTGTAGCCATAAAACACCTTCATGTTCACGGTCAAGAACATTTACTTTATAATTACTGATCAGGTTATCTTTTACAAAGAATCCTACTCCGCCTGACCCGTTCTTAGCTTTAACATGTTTTTTCCTATTCTGACCAAACCATTTGTAACCTGGCAAATGTAATGTTTGATTATCAACTAAATGTGCTCCGCCACCCCAATAATGTCCAGGTTAGACGATATTAGGCAGTAACTACGAAGCTTGTGGTTGTCCGATTGTATATCCGTATTCCAACCTCTGACGTTCCAAAACCCGCATTGATATCAATATTTACGGTACTGGCTGCGTCTGTTACTGCTGGAATGGTTTGTTCTGTCGTACTCATGTGCGTTAGTCATTCTTTCGCTAGTATTACCTGATAATCTTTCAGATCTATAATCCCGGTAGTGATCCCAGCTTTGGTGTCCATATGAATAACTGCCTCTTTTCTGGGAAAAATACTGATTATCTTTGCGTTCGTTTCGAGAGCTTATTCGTGACCCTCTCAAATGCAAATTACTATCTCCTAAAGCATGTAGTAGAGTTCTGAAATTTGCATTTATTGCGCGTTGTGCAGCCGGTATGTCATGTTCAATAAATGCGACATTGTATCGGGAGCTATCTTTAAGTCTGTTTTTATGTTTCATAACAGACTGTTTCGACTCTTTAGAGTCTAAGGTAACCTTAACTATTCCCGGGGCTGAACTGTTCCTGCTTACCAGTCTCTCTGCCGACTTAACTGTTATGCCCTTTAGTTTCAAGGTGTCACGAATCATATTTTTAACCCTATGTTTCACATCTTCATTTTCTCTCTCTGGGAAGTTTCTTATAATGATGTTTCTGTCCATTGTTTCATCGTTTATGTCTTTCTCATGTTCAGCCCCTGGATCATTTCGCTCCCTTACATCTCCTTCAAGCTGCCTCACTCTGATTCTTAATTCGTCCAGTTCATCACCGATTCGTTCGTTCATCGTTGGCATTAATGTTTCTTTAACTTTAATAATGTCTTTTTCAGCATCACTAACTTGTCTCTTTACTTTCAAGAGTTCACTATCAATATCTTTCTTTACACTTTTGAACTTATCCTCGATTCCTTTCTTTACATTCTTTGTCACGTTGGTTTCAACCTTTTTTGTTAAACCGTCCATTCGGCCATTAAATTCTTTACGGACGTCACTGATTTGTTCTTGAAGCTGTTTAACTATCGATTTATTCTCCCGTTGCATTTCATCAAACCGTTTGTCTATAGACAATTGAAGGTCCATAATAGCCTTCAACACTTTGTCAGTTACAGGGTCACTGTTTTCTACTTTTTGAGGAATTTTTAGGTCTCTTTTTGCCTTCACAAAACGCCTTCTGTTATTTCCTCTCTCACTTTCAGTGTTTATATCTGATTCAGCATCTGCATCATCTACCTCTTCATTTTGCAAATCGTCGCAATCATTCTCGGTATCCAAACTTAAAATGTTTTTGCGTTTCTTAACAGTTGTGTCTGCAGAGGGAGCCGAAAGATACCTTTTTCGTCGGTTTGTCGTAGGCGTAGTGACGGGTGCACACACGGGTTGTGACATTACACTTTCAACGTAAGACTGTGCTTCCCCATAGTCACTGGTCTGCGGCTGAGCTACACTTTGTTGACTAATACTTTGATTAGATGTTTCATCTTTGTTTTCAGTGCCGACATTGCCTAATATCGAAGTCTGAGTTTTCACTTTCGTCTCACATTCATTATTTTCCTCTATATTTTTCTCTGTCAGAGGCAGGTTTCCAGAAAACTCGACAGCTTCCCCTAACAAATGCCGTTCGCTTGCTCGATTCTCCGTTGTTGAAGCCATTATCCCAGTAGTGAGGGAGCGGGCGGTGGAATGTATGCGCCTTGTCCTGTACACCTCGGGGTAACGTCAAGGTATATTCCCAGGGGCGGGGGTATGCGCCTGGTCCTGTACACCTCGGGGTAACGTCGAGGTATATTCCTAGGGGCGGGGGTATACGTCTGGTCCTGTACACCTCGGGGTAACGTCGAGGTATATTCCTAGGGGCGGGGGTATACGCCTGGTCCTGTACACCTCGGGGTAACGTCGAGGTATATTCCTAGGGGCGGGGGTATACGCCTGGTCCTGTACACCTCGGGGTAACGTCGAGTTATATTCCTTGGGGCGGGGGTATGCGCCTTGTCCTTTGCACCTCGGGGTAACGTCGAGGTATATTCCTAGGGGCGGGGGTATGCGCCTTGTCCTGTGCACCTCGGGGTAACGTCGAGGTATATTCCTAGGGGCGGGGGTATACGCCTGGTCCTGTACACCTCGGGGTAACGTCGAGGTATATTCCTAGGGGCGGGGGTATACGCCTGGTCAGGTACACCTCGGGGTAATGGGTAACGTCACAGTGCGGGGAGTATGCGCCTGATAATGTACACCTCAGGGTAACGTCGAGGTATACTCCTGGGTCGGAGATATGCGTCTGGTCCTGTACACCTCGGGGTAACGTCGAGGTATGCTCCTGGGAGTAATGTGCGTTATGCCCCTGGTCCTGTACACCTCGGGGTAATGGGGTAACGTCGGAGTGCCAGATCCCAGATAATACACACTCGTCGTAAGGTGCGAATGCTTGAAATTCTCCTCTGTGAATTTATCCTAGTGCGCTCCAATCAAGCGTGACGAAATTAGCGACAGGAGTTGTTCTCGTAAGCCAATTCCAAACAATACGTCAACTCACTTATAACACAATAGGATTAATCTAGCAACACAATAGTGCACCACAGCCAGTATAACAAAAGGATAACAATAGGAAAAAAATATGGCGACCTCCTATGTAAATATTGTGAGCACTTTGAGGCGAGGCTCGAACTAAGAATCGTCGATTTCTTTATTACAGACAGATTAATAGTCTTAAAAGATC
This sequence comes from Lucinisca nassula, assembly GCA_963580285.1. Lineage (NCBI taxonomy): Eukaryota > Metazoa > Mollusca > Bivalvia > Lucinida > Lucinidae > Lucinisca > Lucinisca nassula. The sequence continues at coordinate 100,043,251 of OY757015.1, forward strand.
ACAAATTAAATCACAGTACCTTCTTAAAACATATACTCCATAAATTATCCTAAAAAATTAAATGGATACACTATTTAAGCACTAAAAGTTTCTACCGATAAAACTGCCGACTTAGTCGGTATCACGTGACCACCTAATCAGTGCAACATCTCCGTGAACACAAAAATAAAAAAAAACACATAGATGAAACAACGGTGAGGACTCAACAGCAAGAAACCACTGAAATGCTGAGCTCAGTCACCATTAAAGTCGGGTTCCGATAGACCTTGTTGCAGAAGAGATTTGAGTCCAATATTGAATTTTGAAATTAAATCAGAATGGCGTCTATAACATTTTGAAACGGCTTTGCGTAGTGCAGTTTATATTTTACTTTTGGCCCTTTGAGATCAGCGTGGATATTCTGAGAAATCAGAAATAAATTATTGGTTTAGACTCATATTCTAGACAGTTTTTATTTATTTATTTGGACCCCATTTTGATTAATATCAGTCTTTGAATCGACCGCCTATTCGAAATTCGCAAAATTGCAGTATGTTTCCTCTAGCTTTCTTTGCCGGATCATTACAGGGTCACTGATGAGGCTTTATTAGCCGAAACTACGTAGTATGACCCATCTTCTTTCTTATGAATGTTTTCATTGCTCTTAAAGGAACTCATTTTTGATTTTTATTTGCGTAGTTTATGGTACCGATAACCCTGATTAAGAGGCTTAGCCGTTAACAAATCAAGTTTGGCCCCATACCCATGGTGAGTTGATTAGTGATAACATCACGAAACACACCTATATAATTTTGCCCCCCTTGAACCCCACTTTTATACAGTAAAACTGGGGTTTATAAGGGTATATATAGATTGTGGGTACTCGTTACAACCGCCTCGATGAGGCGGTTCTAACGAGTACCCACAATCTATATTTTGAGCAGAAATAAGAAAAATATTACAATTTTTCTTCTAAAAAGTTTCGTTTTTTTTTTTCATAATTTATTTGTATAGGCGTGTTTTTGTCATGATGAGCTCAGTAATTGCAACCCTTATCAGGTTAATTGGCTTAACGGTTGTTTACTTGCAGAAGAAACCACATTCTGTGTATTCACCCAGAACATAAACTGGTAGCATATTCAAACACACAGACGTTGAATTGCTGGTGGGCGATTGCTTTAGACACAAAGTAGTTTATTATTTCAGTGAATTATGTAGAAGTACGAAGTTTGATCACGAACCGTGGTTAACCATGGTTAACCATTGGTTAACCAAACTGTGATCGAACTCAGTCTAGTAGAGTGGCTTCTCTGGTAAACAGTGTACAAGATGGCGGCGAAAAGTAAGACAATCTGTTGGCCCAATGGAAAATACATATTTTAAGTGTTGTTAAAGCATGTTTATTTGTACAAAGATGTAAAATATGCACAATATGGAAGTTAGAATCGGAAATGCTATATCTGCAGTTTTCAAAATGGTGATCTTCCTCGTCGTCCAAAAATTCCAATCGTAACATGGGGGATGCCATGTTTGTTTACAAAAGGTCTACCAGAGGTCGTTCGATCACACCGGTGAAAGAACATGCGCAGTTTGACTCCCGCTAGCATAGTATGGCGCTGACAGAACTGGCTCGTAATAAGTCAGAAGTTAAGTAGGGTAAATGTTAAGAGCAGAAATAAGAAAAAAAAAGTTGCATGATGCTGGAAAGGGTAATCTCTGAAACTGCTGTATATGCAAACCTTTGTCGGTCGGTAATGTCGGTTGGTATCTAATACTCTGTCTCTGGTCGGGCCCACCGGAGTCTAACTGTTGTTTTTCTTTTGCTCCAGCATTTCAGTTATTTCATGCAGTCGAATACTCATCGTTATTTCATCTTTATAGTCGTTTGGTTTTTATGATCTCGGAGATGTAGCGCTGATGAGTTTAAAAGCCTTTATGCAGACTGAACAAATTATTTGGGTCTCGTCAAGCGATTTTGGTACTTATCGCCTATGCGAGCAGCGAAGGTTCAGGCGAGCCTGCGCATCCGCGCAGTCTCGCCAGAACCTTCGCTGCTCGCTCATACAAGTAGTGAATCAAGAGGAACCTTCAGACAGAAAGCCATATCCCTGGCCCCTCTGAATGGCTGGGCATGCGCAGTTAAAATTTGTCATGACGGAATGCTCGAAGACACAAATTCGCTTGGCTTGGCTCATTTGTCTTAACCACGACAGAACCAAGGGCGAGGATTGTGGCCACGTAAACTGGACATAAGCTCCCAGGGAAACAATTTTTACTGCCCGAGCCAAGGCGGTCCTTGTCAAGGTTTATTAATGATATTCACCTTATTTGCATTATCTGCTGGTTCCTAGTCTGAAGGTTATCAGTGTTGGAAAAACAGGTAACCAGACCCCCCTGACCTTAAAAGGTCAGGGGGTCTGGTTACCTGTTTTTCCAATATTGACAATGTGCAAGCTGGGAGCCAGCAAATAATGCAAATATGGTGAATAGATCTTCTATGCATGCGTGTTTTGCTTATAACTTTCTATTTTGTATGGCCGTTTAGCCATTATGTGGGAAAGTAACCGTCCCCTTGGCTTTCCGCTTGTGATAGTTTCATCAGGGTTTAGTAATTTCATGTTCGTGTTTTTTTCCTCTTTGGTGTCTTTGATGGGAGGAGTGGGGGTAATTGTATCGATCCTTGACCAGTATTTTCACCTCTATTTTGAAGAACTGAGACTGAACAAGCCAGCTTTTGTTTAAGTCGAACTGCTCAAATATATAAGCTTATAATACCATAAACACAGTAATTCCTACAAAAGTGCAAGTTCAATCAGCAAAGAGCATGGAAGGTAATACTATGGAACGCCATAGCTGTCTGATGCTAAGAAACAAATACATGATATGCTCTAATCTACTTTTGTAGTGCTGAAACATTGTTCTGTATTGCTCACATTTTATTATATTCTGTGTGTTATTAATTATGTTATGTGCCATTACACTATGTTTTGTAGGAGCTTCATGATGTTATGTATCGACTACATTATGTATGTATAAATCTTATTATGTTTCATGTCAGTTACATAATTTATTGTATAAACTTCATGATAAGGTGCATCAACTACATTATGTATTGCATAAATCTTATTGTGCTTTAAGTCAACTACATTATGTATTGCATAAACTTGGTTATATGATGGGTCATCTACATCGTGTGCTGTATTAACCTTATTATGTAATGTGCAACATTATTGTGAACTTTATAAACTTTATATGATGCGTAAACTTTATTATGTCACGTGCAAACTTTATTATCTGTTGTAAAAAGTTCATTATGCTACGTGGAAATATTATTATGTGGTGTAACTTTGTTATGTGATGTGAAGTGTTTATTATGTGATTTATCAAATTTATTCAATGATGTCTTAACTTGATCATTAGATGTATAAACTTTATTATGTGATGTATTTGATTTATGATGTTATCTATAAATTTCTTGATGTGATGTATAAACTTTATGATGTACTGTATGAACTTTATATGATTACAATGCATTATGAATTAACTCTTTTATATGCGGAAACTTCTTTATATGATGTGGTTAAAATCGACCGAGTGAAAACAAATGTAACACCTATAAAATTCTATTTGCCGGAACTCAGAACCGGGTCGTTTCCAGAACCGGGTGGATTGTTTCGCCCCCTGCGCCCCCGATTTTATTTTTCTTTATTTTCAGCTCACCTGTCATGTAGTGACAAGGTGAGCTTTTGTGATCACTTTTTGCCCGTCGTCCGTCCGTGCGTCCGTCCGTCCGTCCGTGCGTCCGCAAATATTTTTTTTCAAACGACATCTCCTAAACCACTGATCAGATTTCGACCAAACTTCACAAATGATCCTTAGGTGGTCCCCTTTCAGGGCTGTTCAAATGGTTCCTGTCCATTGCAAATCAAGGTCACAGGAGCTAAAAATAGTTTTTTTAATGAAAACATAAAACAAATCTTCTTCTCTTAAACCGCAAGGCCCAGGTCGTCGATATTTGATGTGTAGCTTCATCTCGCGGACGTCTACCGAAATGGTTCAAATTATAGCTCTGGGGCCAAAAATGACCCCGTCCCGGGTCCCTTTGATTTTACATAGACTTATGCAGGGAAAACCATTAAAAATCTTCTTGTCTGAAACCAGAAGGCTCAGGTGTTTGATCTTTGGTACGAAGCTTCGTCTTGTTGACCTTTATCAAAATTGTTCAAATTATAACATTGGGGGCAAAAAGCCCCCGCCGCCGTGCCCTTTGGTTTTTCATTGGCTTATCAAGGGAAAACCTTTAAAAATCTTCTTGTCTGAAACCAGAAGGTTCGGGTGTTTGATATTTGGTATGAAGCTTCGGCTTGTGGCCCTCTTTCAAGATTGTTCAAATTATAGCCCTGGGGCCCAAAACACCCCCTCCCCGGGACCCATCGGTTTTACATTGACTTATATAGGAAAAATAAAATCTTTAAAAATCTTCTTGTCTGAAACCGCAAGGCCCATGTCATTGATACTTGGTGTGTAGCTTCATCTATTGGACCTCTACCGAGATTGTTCAAATTATAGCCCTTGCACCAAACACTTTGATTTTACATTGACTTACATAGGGAAAATCATTAAAATCTTCTTGTTTGAAACCAGAAGGCTCAGGTGTTTGATATTTGGTACGAAGCTTCTTCTTGTGGCCTTCAATCAAGATTGTTCAAATTATAGCTTTGTGCCAAAAATGCCCCCGCCCGGGGCCCACCGGTTTTACATTGACTTATATAAGAATTTTTTTTAAAAAGTCCTCTTCTCTGAAACCAGAAGGCCCGTGTGATTGGTATTTGGTGTGTAGTTCATCTAGTGGACCTCTACCGAGACTGTTCAAATTATAGCCCTTGCGCCAAAAATGCCCCCGCCCCGGGGCCCTTTGGTTTTACACTGACTTATATATGGAAAAAACTTTTAAATTAAAAATTCCTTCCTAAATCTGCAGGCCCAGATCTTTGATATTTGGTGCGAAGCTTCATCTAGTTGACCTCTATCAAGATTGTTCAAATTATAGTCCTCGGGCTAAAAATGTCCTCGCCCCGGGGCCCTTTGGTTTCACATAAACTTATATAGGCAAAACCATTAAAATCTTCTTGTCTGAAACTAGAAGGCTCAGGTGTGCGATATTTGGTACGAAGCCGCGTCTAGTGGACCTTTATTAAGATTGTTCAAATTATAGCCCTGGGGCCAAAAATGTCCCCGCCCCGGGGCTCTTTGGTTTCACATAGACTTATATTGGGGAAAACCTTTTAAAAATCTACTTGTCTGAAACCAGAAGGCTCAAGTGTTTGATATTTGGTATGAAGCTGCATCTAGTGGACCTCTGTCAAGATTGTTCAGATTATTGCCCCGGTGTAACGGTCAGTTTCTTCCCTCGGCCCAGTTCTTCCCCTGGCCAGTTCTTCCCCGGGGAAGAACTGTGCCGGCCTGGGCCTTCCCCGGGGGAAGAACTGGGCCGGTCCGGTTCTTCTCCGGGGGAAGAAATTGACTAGTCAGTTTCTTCCCCACCCAGTCAGTTTCTTCCCCACCTGAATTTGTTTTCAGAACCATAATCAACGAGTAATTTTCAGCTCACAATTTGTTATAAATCAGAAGAGACCATTCCGAATAAGTTCTGAGACCTTTCAGCTTACATGACAAAATTTGCTCTATGCTACACCATTCACGGAGATGCAATAAAATATGCAACCACATTCAAGCATCTTTGATGAATTTTCTTTGCTTTTTAAGACATAAATTGGTATTAACTAAACAGATATAATAAGCAACAAATGTTTGGCGCTCAAATCTAAATAGAATTTGGAGACTGGGGGTGAGGAAGAACTGAGCCTGCCCGTTTCTTCCCCACCCCAGGTTTTTCTGTTTACAAAAAAAAAAAAAATGTGATAAATTTTCTTCGCTTTTTAAGACATAAATTGGTATGAATTAAAAAGATATAATAAGCATTAATTGTTTGGAGCTCAAATCTAAATAGAATTTGGAGACCGGGGATGGGGAAGAACTGGGCCGGCCCGTTTCTTCCCCACCCCAGATTTTTCTTTACAAAAAATTCTTTTGATAAATTTTCTTTGGTTTTTTAAGACATAAATTGGTATAAACTTAAAAGATATAATAAGCAAGAAATGTTTGGAGCTCAAATCTAAAAAGAATTCGGAGACTGGGGGTGGGGAAGAAATGGGCCGGTCCAGTTCTTCCCCGGGGAAGAAATGGACCGGCCCAGTTCTTCCCCACCACCACTTTCCAAATTATATTTAGATTGGAGAACTAAAGAGTAGTTGTTACTTATTATATCTGTTTAGTTAATACCAACTAATGTCATAAAAAGCTAAAAAAATTAATCATAGATACTGGAATTGGGATGAAAATTTCCTTGGATCTCCATATATTGTATAGAGAAAATTTTGCCATTCAAGCTGCAAAGACTCAAAACTAATTCAGAATGGTTTCTTTTCGAATTTTTAACAATTTGTGAGGCATAAATTACTCATTCTCTGTGGTTTTAAAAAATTTCAGGTGGGCAAGAAACTGACTGGGTGGGGAAGAAACTGACAAGTCAGTTTCTTCCCCGGGGAAGAAACGGGCCGGCCCAGTTCTTCCCCGGGGAAGAAACTGTCGGCCTGTTACACCGGGACCAAAATTGCCCCCGACTGGAAAAATCTTAAAACAATCTTCTCCTCAGAAACCGCAAGGCCCATGTCTTTGATATTTGCTTCGTCTAGTGGACCACTACTAAGATTGTTCAAATTTATGCCCTTGCGCCAAAAATGACCCCGCACCGGGGCCCTTTGATTTGACATTGACTTATAATCTTAAAATCTTAAAATCTTAAGAAATCTTTTGAACCACAGGGCCCAGGTCTTTGATATTTGGTGTGAAGATACATCCAGCAGACCTCTACCAAGATTGTTAAAATTATAGCCCTTGGGTCAAAATTTGCCCCACTCCGAGGCCCACTGGTGTTACTTCGACTTATATATGAAAAACATTTAAAAATTCACTGACCCATAACCATCCCTCTCCCTCCCTTTGTCACCATGTGACATTTTTAGTAAGAATGAGCCGCTTCATCTCCTTCTGTTGCACTGGGACCTAAATCTCAATGTCCACAATGTGTCCAGACAGTGACATACAAGTCAGCTCTGTATTGTCAAAGGGAAACACTGACTCATATGTCTAGCATCTAATGCCAATTCTTGCTGTCCCCGCACCCCTCCCCCACCCTTACACCCCAACCCTCCCACCCTTGTCACAACGAGACAAGCAGCAGGGAGGGTGAATGCACCAAAACGCCTTATCTTTTAGCAGACAAACCAGCCATTCGAGGCTCCCACGATCCGTTCCTCGGCCCCAGGTCAGAGAGAGTCCCTATCATCTCAAAATCCCCAAACGAACCTCCCACCAAGTTTCGAGTAGGTTCCTTTGCCACCAGCCCTCCCCCTCCCCCTTGGGAAGGCCCACAACCCTCGCCGGCCTGGGAGCGGGGTACTGTGGCGGCGTCCCTTGGCAGGCCAGAACGAAACCGCTAGAAGTGTTGCCGTGAAGACCCCCTCAGCGGGGTGTGCCCGCCGAATGGGGGGGGGGGGGGCTCTGAAACGGTTGCGGCAATCGGTTTTCCGGGGTCGCCAGCCCGGCGATAGCGGTGGTGGAGCTGAATTGGAAGTTGATGGTCCTAGTGCGGTCTTCTCCACATGGAGGGTGGAAAGAGAGGACCAGCATGGCGCTGGCGACGTCCAGATCGCTGATGGGATGCATGCCAGAGCTGGGCGACTGGTCCTGTACGCTCGAATGACAGACGAAAAGGTGGCGCGGCTTCTCGCCAGCCTTCAAGAGGGCACTTTCCACCTTGAACCCAAGTTCTTGCGGGAACGTGCCGAGGGTCGTTGGGTCCTCGAGAACAAATATGATCCATTCCGTAGGGAGAGAAAGAAGGGACAAGCCATCGTTGAGATCACTCGGGACACCAAGTCCAGTGTGCTCACCGGCATCGACCGTGTGTTCTATCAGAACGCCTACCCGGACACGGCTGTTGCCTACGGCCTCTACCCAACCAGAGACCCGGACCCTGCTAACCTAGCTCCGTTAAGAGATGGCGACCTCAACTATGTGACTCAGAGAGTTGTTGGGCATTTCAAAGGAACCATGAGAGGGCAGGGTCTGACGCCTACTAGGCTCCAGAAAATTTGGGATTTTGAAGAGAGGGTTTGGAAGACTTGTGCAACGGTGGAGGACGTGGCAAAGCTGGAAAAGATCCTCAAGAGGGCGATCGTTCTGAGGGACATTGCCGGCGATGACATTTACAACAGCGACAACTTCAAGTTCGGTGGTAATGGTGTCAGGGGCAAAGCAGAACTCATCTGCCACAATGGCCGCGCCTGGTCCAAAGACCTCCACTTCCCGCAGTGCAGTGAGGTCCGTTTCTAGGAAGGCGACGTTTAGCGACAGAGACCACCAATTCTCAGTCGACTAGTCGTGCCCCTGGATAGTCGCTACTTTAGGATGGAAGAGGCCGCAACAGCCTCCGGGAGGTGTGCGCTCGCCTGGGCGACGAGTCGGTAGCAGAGGTAGCTTTCGGCGAAAACCACGTGGCTAGCATTGTGACAAAGGAGAGGAACGGCTGAAAGAGGACCACGGCAAGCCTCCTCTCAGATATTTATTGTGGAGCACGGACTCGGCGGGCTGTGGAACTCGAAGGACTACGATACGAGGGACGTCGTCAGCATCGACATGAAGGCTTGCTACAAAGCCTCAGTCCAGGGCATGGGTGAAGCCAGGTTATATTTTAAGTGCGTCGGACACCCAACCCACCGCATGACCCTCGGCGCTTTCCCCAAAGACATTGGCACAGGTTTTGCCGAGGTACAGGGTAGGGAGTTCGCGGCCGGCTGTCACCCTGTCATCCCTGGCTGGTTCGGAAAGCATTTCGCAAATGCCTCAAGCGGTGGTTAGGTCCCGACGCCTTGGCCTTCCTTGTAGAGTCTGGCCTGCTGAAGTATCTCAGAATAGAAGTGAAGGCAATGATCAGGAATCGATACAATTAACCCACAGCTCCAATCAGAGACACCAAAGGGAGAGAAACACAAACATGAAACAACAGACCCCAATGGAAACATCGATAGCGGAAAGCCAAAGGGACAGTTACTTTTCCCCAAAATGGCCAGTTGGCCATCCAAAACAAAATAATATAAGCGATACAAACACACATAGACAAACCATTACCAAAATAAACCGCGACAGAAGAACCGCCTTCAGAGAGGCGATCATCTCTTTCGAGAATCAACATGAGGTCTGGCTGCCAGACAGCAGAGACCAGTCCTGCGTCATCATTGGCAAATTCACCCAGGGCAGCAAAGCTGACGGAAAAAGGCTAACTAGAAGGCTGGTTACAGGTCATGGGGAACTTGACTTCCTCGTGCACGACACCCGCCAAAGTGGTGTTTTGGTCGGCGCCCCTCAAAGGTGCCCTCTGGGCCACATCCTTACTTACTATGACGGGTCCCAACTCCAGTACACCAACCTGAAGGCAAGCATGCTGGCCTACGCTCACATCAATCTCCTCTCAATGCTTTCACAGTTCGCGCCAGATGAGGCGGTTCGGGTTGCCCCTGATTGCATTTATGTCCGAAAACCTGCGCTGAGGAGGCTTCAAGGGATCGAGGCTTTCGTGAGCAAGCAGAAGTGCAACTGTGGGGCTGACGGGTGTTGGGCCTGTTTCCTCGACGGAGAGTACCTCCCCTCGGTTGCCCCAGCCAAATGGCGTGAGAAGGGTGAGCAGCTCTATATGCCCGTGGAGCATGATGCCTACCTCGCTGAGGCTGATCATTTCGCACATTCAAAGCTCACTCCCAGCACAGCACTCCGCTACGACGACCCGTTCTCGTGGCCCAGACATATCACAGCTTCTTCCGTTGGAGTGGCGAGAAGGAGTGGACGCCCGATAAGATTGGGCAGAAATACGTTCCTCGTCTCATCATCTTGGATGAGGAATGCATAGTGCCGATCCACTCTGGAAACCTTCCTCAACTGGCTTGAGGGTCGAGGCGTTCAAGTCATCTGCTGTTGCGACCGGGGACAACCGCCTCCGATCGTCGAAGAAATGCCCCACTACTGGCTCCGCGAGCGTGCCTGCCATCACGAGGAAGCCGTTGTTGACTACAGGGCCAAAGACCGTTCTTAAGGACCTCGAAAGCGAATCCGCCAGCAGCGCGACATGCCCAATGCAAAGAAATCCGAAAAACTCTCGCTAGCCGCCAAGGGCGGGAACGCTTCTTGGCTACTTGGAAACCAGGCGATCTTGTCCTGACAGAGACCGAAGCGCCGCGACCGGGCCCAGAACCTGCTGTTCGTGCGCCACGAGGAGTGCTTTCCGGACACACAGCGCCGCTTCTACACGCCCCTCAAGGCACTCGGCGGCAAACAACATTGACGATGCCCCCGGGCCCTTGCCGCAAAAGCCCAACGAACAGCCACCGCACCGATCCGCGGAGCCTCTGATAGCCCACCGCGGCGTGGAACGGCCCGCCCACGAGGACGGTGCAGTGGCGGGCAACCACTCACGAGGTTCTCGGGTGCGATGTCCGCCCGCGAGGCTGGTGTGGCGGCGGGACGCTGCCCGCGGGTTATCTCGGCTCCGCGAGCCATACTCCCGAGCCTTTGACACATCCGCCGCAAAGTTCCGGCCCCGGCGGAGCCTGCCGCCCGGAGCCGAGACGCAACCCTCGCCCGCAGCCGCCACAGAGACGTTTGGGGGCTCTTCGCGGCTGTGGCCTCAGGTTTGCCGCGGCTGTTGAGGGTGGCTGCCGCGGGGGGCCGCCGGCCGGTGCCCATGTCCGGCCGCCGAGCGTGGCGGTGCTGCTTTTCGATAACCACCACAGCCTCTGGACCCGATGGCAGACTGTCACTCACTGTGCAGATGCCCGTTGGGCAGATTCACGCGCCTGCCCCGCTCTGAGCAGGCGTAACTACCAAAGACGCTGGCGAGCGGTGAGATTAACGGACCTGAAGAGCGAGATCGACCACTCACGAGGACGGTGTGTTGGTGGGCGGGCCACCCGCGAGGTTGCCTCGGATGGGACGGACCATCCGCGAGGCGGGTGCAGTGGTGGGACGGACCGCCAGTTATAATTGGAGAGCGTGGGCATCCATCGCTGTGCAGAGCCGTTAGCGGTTCGGAGCTCTCGAGCAGTATATCCATCGGACTGTGGCGTTTGCGTCAAAACAAAGACAGTTGGCGCTTATGCGGTTGCCAGCCGGCCAGGCTGCGCCACTCGAGATGGCGGCAGGCTTGGCACTAGCCGATGGATCGCAGAAAAACTAGATACGCCGGCCATAGCCAAAAAGCCGCCTTCCCGACTACACACAGACGCCTGCACGCACTGTGGCTGTTAAGGGAGCAGGGTTCGCAGGCCTGGCCAGTTAGGAGAGCTCAAGGTATTGGAGGGGTTAGCGCCGCGCCCAGCTTAGGTTGAGGTCTGTGAAAACTAGCACCTCAGAGAGGGCGAAGAATCCCTGGCTGAAACCTGAAAGTGCGACGCAATGGCATCGTGCTCGCCGTTCACGCGGAACCAGACCCCCAAAGGTACTTTTGAGCCCTGTCGGCCCCGCAGGGCCCACACAGGTAAGGCTCCGACTGGGTCCTTTTGACACACCTCCGGCAGGGCATCGGGATTGGGGATTCCGGTGTATACGAGCCCGGTGAAACTTGCAATACTCCCAAAGACAGCTTCTACTGCAGTTCTGGTATGTCATGATCACGCCAATGTTCAATTAGGCGCTCGACCATGATGCGCCCCCATCCGGCTCCACCACCGCTATCGCCGGGCTGGCGACCCGGGCAAACCGATCGCCGCAGCCGTTTCAGAGCCCCCTTTTCGGCGGGCACCGTCCGTTGAGGGGCTCTTCACGGCAGTGCTTTGAGTGGCTTCGTCCTTGCCTGCCAAGGTTCGCCCCCACATCCTCCAAGGCCATGAGGATGGTGGGCCTTCTCAAAGGGGGCTGTATGGCGGAGGAACCTACTCGAAACTTGGTGGGGTTGTTTTGGGATTTTGAGAAAATGGGGACCCTCTCTGACCTGGGGCCGAGGAACGGATCATGGCAGCCTCGAATGGCTGATTTGCCTGCTAAAAAGATAAGGCGTTTTGGTGCAAATTCATCTCCATGCACTAGGGTCTGACCCTCAATGTCCAAGTAACATACAAGTCAGCTCTGTAGAAGGGAACTTTCGAAAGACTTCATTCTCAGAAAGAAAACAATTTGGAAGGAATGTTCCATGGGTGACCCTCTGTCAAAATTGCTCAAAATATTTTTGATCCACTGAACATAATAGCCACAAAAACTAAACAATAATTAAGCTTTATAATAACTTCTACTACTTAATAGGTAGACTGATTTTGAAATAATTTCACAGAAATGTTCCTTGGGCTCTCTCAACCAAAATGGCTCAAACCATCCACTCCACTTTATATTACCTACCACTTAATCTGTACAATAATGATCAGGTGAGCGATCCAGGGCCATTATGACCCTCTTGTCTATAGGAAGAAGGTATTGAAGGACGGACAGGGTGGAGCGATGGATAGATAAAGTGCTGCAAAGGAAGGAAGGAAGTTGCGAACGTATGCACTCAGTCATATTCCACATGTTTTACTTACGTCTCCGTTGCTAGACGTAATAGTTAATTTCTGGCAAAATTATTTCGATCTATCAAATATATAAAATAAAAAATATAACTTCCTGCATATGAAGGGAGTCGAGAAACTTTCTCAGCAGAAATGCTTTACTTGACGCCTGTCTATCTTTACAATGATCTATCACGCTGCAAGGCACTCTTCAGCCAGAACATGTTTTTATCAGAGGCTAGAAGTGCACTCCTCGATGTGGATATTAGTGCTGCTGAATATTGCACCAATCAATCGTTTCCCCGAGAGGGGGAGTGGCGGGCAGACCCATGGGAATTAGACATTTTTTGGAAATTGGGAGTCTAATTTTCCACCCAAGAGCCATAATTTTGTGTCAAAAATCCCCTAGGCGGGCATTAAAATTCCCTGTGTTAGATATCTAATTCCCGCCCCTGTGTCAAAATGTCCTGTCTAATTCCCAGGTGTTGCAGATCATATTGATGCCTGATCCCCAGAGTATGCCCCCACCCAACCCTTCTGGGGGAAAACACTGATAGGTGCACAATTCGCAACACAGGAGCGAAACGACTAGTACTGAGTTCCGGCAAATAGAATCTCATGGGTGTTACATTTGTTTTCACTCTGTCGATTTTAACCACATCATATAAAGAAGTTTCCGCATATAAAGGAGTTGATACATAATGAAATGTTATCAAATAAAGTTCATATAGTACCTCATAAAGTTTATACATCACATAAATTTATATATCACACCATAAATCAAATACATCACATAATATAGTTTATACATCAAATGATACAGTTAAGACATCATTGAATACATTTGATAAATCACATAATAAACATTTCACATCACATAACAAAGTTACACCACATAATAATATTTCCACGTAGCATAATGAACGTTTGACAACAGATAATAAAGTTTGCACATGGCATAATCAAGTTTGAACATCATATAATAAAGTTTGCATGTGACATAATAAAGTTTACACATCATATGAAGTTTATACACTATACAATAAAGTTGCACATTACACAATAAAGTTAATACCACACACAATGTAGATGACCCATCATAAACCAAGTTTATGCAATACATAATGAAGTTAACTTAAAGCATAACAAGATTTATGCAATACATAATGTAGTTGATGCACCTTATCATGAAGTTTATACAATAAATAATGTAAATGACATAAAACATAATAAGTTTTATACGATACATAATGTAGTCGATACATAACATCATGAAGCTCATACAAAACATCATATACTTGACACAAACATAATGGATATCACATAGAATATAATAAAGTGTGAGCAATAAAGAACGATGTTTCAGCCCTACATAAGTAGATTAGAGCATATCATGTATTTGTTTCTAAGCATCAGACAGCTATGGCGTTCCATATGAACCTTGAATTTCGTGTCCGCTCCACATCTCCTTTACCAATGAAAAAGGTTTTCATAAAGCTTTGGTCAAATGTTCGCCACTGTGAGATGATATAAGAAGCCTCCGTGGTCGAGTGGTTACGCTACTCGCCTTGTAAACCAGGGGTCGCAGGTTCGATCCCGGGCTTCTCCAGACTTTCGGATGAGTCTTTCAACCGAGGTCCCGTCTCCGTATGACCTTAGCTGTTGGTGGGACGTAAAACTGAAACACTCTCTCACTGTGAAATGATATGTAAAACCTAAAACTCGACCATGCCGACTAGAGGTGAAAGTAACAACTGAAGGTCACGAGTTTGAGCCCTGTATTTCGTGTCCGCTTCGTATCTCCCTTCCCCATGGAAGTACATATAAATCAACAATGCCGACTCTAGATCAAGGTCACAATTGAAGGTCACGAGTTAAAGGCTTTAATTTTGTGTCGGCTCCACATCTCCTTTGCCCTCAAAAGGATTTTCGTTAACTTTTGGTCAAATGTTCGACCCAGTAAGACTCGGCGCACTTTCCATGCTTCAACATGCTGGCACATGTTCAATGTACCAATTCAAAGTATTAACCTTTGATTTCCTGTCCGCTTCATATCTCCTTTAACCATGAAAATATTTTCATTTAACCTTATTTAAATATTCACCTCAATGTGATGTATGCAAAACTTATGTTTCAACCATGCCGACTCAAGGTCAAGTTCATAGTTGAAGGCCAACACAAAAGCTGTTTAAACGTTTAATTCCCCGGCGGGAACTGAACCCGTGACACCGTGATTCAATGATTGGATTGCTAAGCGCTTGAGCACGCGGTCACTTCTACAAACAAAGGTCCGACCGCTCTGACTGTTATTTTTGGGCGGGGAAAATAGCTGTCCTTCAGACTGCCTTCTTGTTTAAATGGGTACTAAATAACAGAAGGGTCTCCGCCCATCAGAACATGGAGAAATAGATTGGGCTGCGTTGTGCTTCCACGCAGAGCTGAAACCGACCGCACATGGCCATGGGTACTAGTTAAACGCTTAGAGGCAAAGTGGTGCGAGTCGGACTGTCCGTACATGCAAACCCTTTTGTGCGACAGGGCTTGAGATTCCATTTCATCTCAATGTTTAGGAAAAGTAGTAACGTCTCCAAAATGACCTAAATAGTGTTAACTCACATCATGCTGTTCACGACAACCCCTATCTTTGGAAACAGTGTAGATCCAGATCAGATGGCTTCTGAAGAAGCCATCTGATCAGGATCTGCACTGTTTGACATTCAATTTATGAATTTGTAGGAATTAATTACATCAAGTAATCTGATTGGTTCAAACTCAGTGGCTAAATTTAATATTCAGCAAGATAAGGGTTAAAGACAGGACTGGACTATAAAAGGCAGCACAGGAAAACCTGGCTCATTCTTTTGTCTTACTTCTGAAAGGTTAACGTCAATTCTGTTAATTTGATTGGTTGTAAATTAAGAGCAATTGTGACAATACAATTATTTATTTAAGTGATTGACAGTACTTATCTACTCGAAGTTAACCTTATCTCACTTATGTAACAGTAGACACACTCCATAATTTTTTTCAATAGACAAACATAACAATTAAGTCATTAATTTACAATTTTTTATTTTTTTAAATACAAACACATCACGAAACACGCCTATACGTATAATTCTGACCCCTTGAACCCCACTTTCATATGGTAAAACGGGGGTTTACAGGGGTAAAACTTTTTTTTTTCTAATTTCTGCTCTAAAATATAGTTTGTGAGTACTCGGTAGAACCGGCTCGATGAGGCGGTTTTAACGTCACGGGTGGTAATCAGGGGAACTAGCTCGAAAATGAGTCAATGGAAATTTGTTCCCTCGACACATCCGGGAACTCTCGAGCTAGCTCCATCGCCACGAAACTTGTAACAAAGGTAGGTGTTGAAGAGTTTTATCACCATTTTCTCCTTTGTTAGCTATTTATAAAAAAATCCGGCAATGCAGTTCCACATAGAAATGATTTAACTTTGTACCTCACTAGAATTTGCCGTGCAAATTTGCAGCGCTGGAGTATGAATGAAACTAAAATTTTTATGGAAGTGTCTCCTGACAACCGGTTGTCAGGAGCATTTTTGCCATATAAAATGCTCCTGACAACCGGTTGTCAGGAGCATTTTTGCTATCAAAAATGCTCCTGACAACCAGCAATATTTTTCCAATATAAACCTATAACATTAGTATTATTTTAGTTACCTTTTTAGTATTTCATGGTTCTAGATACATGTTTAATGCTTTTTTGTCATTTTTTTAGTATTCAAATGAACTTAATTGAAGTTAATTCATGTAATTTTTATTCAGAGTTTTTAGTCACCAGAGCCAAAGGCTCCGTGGGAGCTTATAGGATAGGCAGTTGTCCGTCGTCGTATGAAATATGTCGTCAACTGGCGTCAACACTTTCAAATGACATCTCTGAAGCCACTAAGCCGACTTGACCCAAATTTTATCTGTAGCATCCTTGGGCTGGGGGATTGAAAGTTTATGTTTTAAGCTCACCGTCACATAGAGTCAAGTGAGCTTTTGGGATCACCTTTTGTCCATTGTCCGTGCATCCATCCGTGCGTAAACACATCTCCTCCTAAACACCTGATCGGATTTTGACCAAACTTCACAGTAATGATCCTTAGGTGGTGCCCTTTCAATGTTGTTCAAATGGTTCCAGTCTGTTGCACATCTAGGTCACAGGAACCAAAAATAGATTTTTTTTCACCGAAAACTTAAAAAAAAATATTCTTCTCTGAAACCACAAGGCCCAGGTCTTTGATATTTGGTTTGAAGCTTCAACTAGTGGACCCAAGAATGTTCAAATTATGGTGCTGGGGCCAAAAATGCGCCTGCCCTGGGGCCCTTTGGTTTTTACATGGGCTTATATACGGAAAATCTTTAAAAATCTTCTTCTCTGAAACCGCAAGGCCCAGGTCTTTGATATTTGGTATGAAACTTCATCTTGTTGACCTCTACCAAGGTTGATCAAATTATAGCCCTGGGGCCAAAAATGCCCCCGCTCCGGGGCCCTTTGGTTTTACAGAGACTTGTATATATATATAGGGAAAATCTTGAAAAATCTTCTCTGAAACCGCAAGGCCCAGGTCTTTGATATTTGGTATGAAACTTCATCTTGTGGACCTCTACCAAGGTTGATCAAATTATAGCCCTGGGGCCAAAAATGCCCCCGCTCCGGGGCCCTTTGGTTTTACAGAGACTTGTATATATATAGAGAAAATCTTGAAAAATCTTCTCTGAAACCACAAGGCCTAGGTCTTTGATATTTGGTGTGAAATTTCATCAAGTGGACCTATATCAAGATTGTTCAAATTATAGCCCTGAGGTCAAAAATGCCCCCGCCCCGATACCGTTTGGTTTTATATTGAGTTATATAGGGACATCTTTAAAAATCTTCTTCCCTGAAATCCTGAAGGCCCATGTCTTTGATATATTGCGCTTCATCTAGTGGACCTCTACCAAGATTGTTCAAATTATAGTCCTCGGGGCCACAAATGCCCCCGCCCCGTGACCTTTTGGTTTTACATTGACTTATATAGAGATAATCTTTGAAAATCTTTTTCTATGAAACCACAAGGCCCAGGTATTTGATATTTGGTGTGAAGCTTCATCTAGTGGACCTCTATCAAGATTTTTTAAATTATAACCCTGAGGCAAAAAATGCCCCCGCACCAACCTGGGGGTCCCCCAGGATGTGCTCGGGCCATGCCCATCCCCCTCCACTTCATAAAAGGCCCAATATTCCAGAAACCTTACCAGCCCCATCCATAGGGGCTTGAAGAAATGTATGGGCTATATGATGCTTCCACGCAGAGCTGAATCCGACCCACACACTAGTACTGGTAAACACCTTAGAGGATCTTATCCTGTCCAGGAACCGCTGTAGGGAATATCTTTAAAAAAAAATCTTCTTCTCTGAAACTGCAACCCCCCAGGTCTTTGATATTTGGTGTGTAGCTTCATCTAGTAGACCTTTACAAAGATTGTTCAAATAAATAGCCTTTGTTGATATTTGGTATGAAGCTTCACCTTTTTAGACTTCCCTCAACATTATGCACATCATAGCCATGGGGTCAAGAACGGCCCTCCCCGGGACCCACTTGTTACTCAGTGGATAAGGTTAGCCATCCAGGGCCATCATGGCTCTCTTGTTTATGAAAATCGGCTCATTAGTTTGGTTGCTATGGCAACTTATAGCTTCCATAGACTTTTAATGGGGAAAATTGAAAATGGCATTTACTGCCAAGCCTCTGCAGATATTTTGACAATACTTTCATAAAAATGTTCCTTAGGCAATCTACTATCTGATCTATCTACTACCCTATAAACAGCATATGACAATGATTTTAGGCCTACTGCTCATTTTTATTGGTTGATGAAAAAAAATAGAAAAAAAAAACAACTTAAAAATCATCTTCTCAAAAACTATAAGCTCTAGGAGGCAGAGACTTTATGAAAATATTCACCCTCTCAGCCATATGCATTTATGTCAACTTGGGCATCCCCAAGGTTGTGCTGGGGCCATGTCTCACCCTCTCCAATTCATAAAATGCCATTTATCTCAGAAATCATTCAGATCCCCACCCAATAACCATATATATTGATAATAAGAAGCAGTCAGCGACGCCAACCTGAGGGTCCCCCGGGATGTGCCAGGCCCATGTCACACCCCCATCCACTTCATAAAAGGCCGAATATCCCAGAAACCTTACAGGTCCCCACCCCAAAACCATGAATATATTCTTGTCCCTTATGATAAGTGGCATTCAGTAACACCAACCTGGGGGTACCCCAGGATGTGCCGGGGCCATGACCATCCCCCTCCACTTCATAAAAGGCCCAATATTCCAGAAACATGCCAGTCGCCATCCATAGGGGCTTGAAGAAATGTATGGGCTATATGATGCTTCCGCGTAGAGCTGAATCCGCCCGCACACTAGTACTGGTAAACACCTTAGAGGATCTAAGCCTGTCCAGGAACCGCGGTGCGAGGTGGACCGTCCAGGCTATTAAACCCTATTGGTTTCATTGGGTTACAGGGTTTGGGATGTCATTTCATCTCAGGGTCGGGTAAAAGTCCTACAAAATTGGAAGCAACATCTCCAAAAATGACCGTTACAGTGTTTATGGGGACGTTAAACCTCAAATCAAACCAACTAGAAACCTTACAGATCCCCATCCCTAAACCATATTTATGCTTGTTCTTTATGATAAGACACATTCAGTAACACCAACCTAGGGGTCACCCAGGGCGTGCCCGGACCATGCTGCACCCCTCAACTTCACCAAAGACCATATACCTGAGAAACTGTTTAGAGCCCCGACCCTAAACCATATATATTCATAATTCTTGTTCTTAATTATAAGACCCAATCAGTGACATCAGCATGCTGCCCTTGGGGTGCCAGGGGCCATGCCCCAACCCTTAACTTCATTAAAAGAAATATATATCAGAAACTGTTCAGATCCACACCCCTTAACCATATATATTCTCTAAAAGGGAATTGATGACATGTTTTTTCCATAGCACTCAAGTGAAATTGACCCGATATTGAGTTGATATTTATTTTCAGTATTACATAAAACATTAAATTCTGCAAGTACCACATGTTTTTTCTCTTTAATTTTCAATCCAGTTGTTATGTTAAAATACCAGAGAACACAAAAAAATATTAAACATGTATCAAGATACTAAAAATACTGTGTTAAGTAACCAAAATAATGCTGATATAGCAGGTTTTTATTGGAAAAATATTGCTGGTTGTCAGGAGCATTTTAGTTAGCAAAATGCTCCTGACAACCGGTTGTCAGGAGCATTTTACATAGCAAAAATGCTCCTGACAACCGGTTGTCAGGAGACTCAGCCAATTTTTATCACGGACCTGAACAATTGTCAATTTATGTCAACACGGAGAATTTGGCCGACGATTTTTCATTTTCCGCCAAAAGTACGCCCTTCACACTCCCAGAAGTAACAGTCCTAGTGAAATGAAACATGGAACGTTTGAAATAAGCAAAATATTTTGGCCGTGATTACGTAACTTGAGACTTATGACGAAATTACTGTCCGAGCTAGTCTTCTCGACAAGGAGCTAGTTCACTCGACATGGAGATATTGCCCTCAAAATGAAGATGAAACATCCATCAGATGACTGGGGCCTGATTCGATGTCTTTCTATGGTAATTTATCCAACTGGTTTCTTTACCTCTGTCTAGTGGGGTAACAAGATACTATGCCCACAAGACGGTCCCTCAGTCGTTTCTCCCTGGTCGTTTCGCCCCATTTTGCACCCATAGCTGTTTCGTCCACAAAGCCTTGTCTTTTCGCACCCTGAGTCATTTCGCCCACCTAGTTGCTTCGCCTCCTTCCAATTCACTCGACGTGTAGATATTGCCCTCAAAAATGAAGATGAAACATCCATCAGATGACTGGGGCCTGATTCGATGTCTTTCCAGGCAATTTATCCAACTGGTTTCTTTACCTCTGTCTAGTGGGGTAACAAGATACTATGCCCACAAGACGGCCCCTCAGTCGTTCCTCCCTGGTAGTTTCGCCCCATTTTGCACCCATAGCTGTTTCGTCCACAAGCCTGGTCTTTTCGCCCCCTGAGTCATTTCGCCCACCTAGTTGCTTCCAATTTAGAACGGATCAATGGATGGATGGATGTTGGTTGGATGGATGGGTACACTACAGAGATGGGTAAGTGAGTGGGTATTTACATGGATGGGTCCATTGGAAGACGGATGAACGAACGAACAAACGTACAGACGGATGGACAGACAGACAGACAGACAGACAGACGACAGACAGACAGACAGACAGACAAAAGCCTCTATCGGATAAAATACTCAAAATGTAGGGATGATACTTAGTCAAATGATTCATGAATAACTATAATAATCTAGGGAATAAAAAGTAAAGGGGCGCCCGATTATCTAGCACAGGAATATATATATATATATATATTTTTTGTTGTTGTTGCATGTCCGGTATTTTTCTGCTCATGAATAATTCTTTGGAACTTTTTCCTTGGAAAGCGCCCATCTTAAAAGAAAATCGAACATTCAATATAAAAATGTATTATGTCAAATCTCAATATGAGTTTGCAGCTAAATGGTTAAACCAGACAGACAGCGCACTTAACCACCAGGCCCACTAGCCAGAGGTAAAGAAACCAGTTGGATAAACTGGGTGGGACCATAGAAAGACATCGAATCAGGCCCCAGTCATCTGATGAATGTTTCATCTTTGAGGGCACTATCTCCATGTCGAGTGAACTAGCTCGATTGTCGAGAAGACTAGCTCGTACAGTAATTTCGTCATAAGTGGCAAGTAACGTAATCACGGCCAAAATATTTTGCTTATTTCAAACGTTCGATGTTTCATTTCACTAGGACTGTTACTTCTGGGGGTGTGAAGGGCGTACTTTTGACGGAAAATGAAAAAATCGTCGGCCAAAATCTCCGTGTTGACATAAATTGACAATTTTTCAGGTCCGTGATAAAAAGTTTAGTTTCACTCATACTCCAGCGCTGCAAATTTCCATGGCAAATTCTAGCGAGGTACAAAGTTTAATCATTTCTATGTGGAACTGCATTGCCGGATTTTTTTATAAATAGCTTACAAAGAAAATAATGGTGATAAAACTCTTCGAGACCTACCTTTGTTTTCAAGTTTTCTGTTGATGGAGCTAGCTCGAGAGCTCCCGGATGTGTCGAGGGAACAAATTTCCATTGACTCATTTTCGAGCTAGTTCCCCTGATTACCACCCGTGAACGTGTACCCACAATATATACTTTGAGCAGAAATAAGAAAAATATCCAAGTTTTTCATCTTAAAATTTTATTTTTTTTTTCGGCGTTAAAATTAACAATATATTTGTATAGGCGTGTTTTAGTGATGTATTTCTATCATATTAGTTAATTAAACAGTATATTTAGTTGTAATAAACTAAACAAACAATTTAAAGCTTCAAATTTGTGGAAAAATTAATAGTTGACATTATGGAAAACTTCGTCTGCTTATTCTTCTAGGAAATAAATACATGTAAATAAATAAATAAATAAATAAATAAATAAATAAATAAATAAATACAAAGCAAAAGATTTGAATGAAAGAATTGCTTTATATTTAGATGTAATAGAAAACGTTCTCCCTTTATAGCCGAAGACGGATGGAAAGGAGAGTGAGTAGAATACAAATGATAGAAAAAACAAAATGTTTGAATGAAAGAATTGTTTTATATTTTGATATACATGTAATAGAAAACTTTCTACATTCTTCTTCTTCTTCTTCTTCTTCTTCTTCTTCTTATAGAAGAAAAGAAGAAGAAAACTAAAAAGAAGAATGAATTATACACTGACAGACATAGTACAATAAATAAAATAAAATAAGCCCAGCCTGTCATTTTGTGCTAATAATAAAAGATAGCCATCCCACCAAGACCAAGCCACGCCTACTTTTATCTGTTGTTTACCTGTTCATGTTTAAGTTGGGAACCAGACCCCCACTCCCGGCATGAAAATCCTGTCTTTCACAGAGACGTAAAACCTCGGTTCAAATGGAGCAAACCGGTCAACAATAATACAATAGAACCGTAATAGTCGCCTTTGGAATCGAAAATGAAATGAGCCAGCGCATGACAAAACTTACATGTGCGCCCAACGAAGACTCAGATCAGCCTGCGCATCCGCGCAGTCTGATCAGAGTCTTCGTTGTGTGCTCTAAGGATAGCTAAGGACCCAATGCTTCTTCATGCAGCAAGAAAAGTCTCTGGTCAGACTATATAGATGGTATTTGTAAAACCGCTTACTAGTCTTATTAACAAGTCAATTGAAAAATAGAAGTGGGTGCAATGATCAGGAATCGATACTATCAACCCACAGCTCCCATCAGAGACACCAAAGGGAAATACACACAAACATGAAACAACAGACCATCATGGAAACACCAACAGAAGAAAGCCAAAAGGGCAGTTACTTTCCCACAAAATGGCCAAAGGCTATCCAAAATAAAATAACATAAGCGACACAAACACCCAAAGACAAACCTTAACAAAAACCAGTGCTTCAGCTGAAGTGCACGACCCGCCGGATGCTTTTAGCTTTATAAGTGTTACCATATATGGGTATGGCGGCCTTTTTGGTCATGTGACCTGGACCTAAAACGGTTCCCCCAATAAATGCGCCTTATGGTAAGGAGCAAAAGTATATCTTATACTTTAGTACTGTATTCTGAATCATTTGCAGGACAAAATGCATTCTCACTTTTCCAATACAAAAGCATATGTGTCAAAGTTTGACCTAGGCACAAAGAAGGTCAAGGTCAACCCAGGGTCACCATTTTAGCAATTTATTATGGGCCTACGTCCAAGATGCTATTTATCAAGTTTCGTGGAAATCTGCCCAGTGGTTTTGGAGAAGACTATTTTTGAAGGGTTTTTACCATATATGGCTTGGCGGTCATTTTGGTCATGTGACCTGGACCCCATGAGCAAATTTTGGTTTCCCCCATCCCATAGAGGCTCCATATGAAATTTGACTTCAATCGGCCCAACGGTTTCCGAGGAGAAGCAGTTCGAAAATTTTCACATTTTTCGCCTCGGCGAGGCTATACTAAATGGAATGTAATATTTGGCAAGTTCATTGGTTAGATCTCATTTATATCTATCAGTATGCCAAAAAATATTTAAATATTCCAAGCGGTTAAGTCACTATAAACCAATTTTCACAAACGGGTTACGGACGGACAGACAGACAGACCATATATGGCTTGGCGGCCATTTTGGTCATGTGACCTGGACCTCATGAGCAAATTTTGGTTTCCCCCATCCCATAGAGGCTCCATATGAAATTTGATTTCAATCGGCCCAACGGTTTCCGAGGCGAAGCAGTTCGAAAATTTTCACATTTTTCGCCTCGGCGAGGCTATACTAAATGGAATGTAATATTTCGCAAGTTCATCGGTTAGAACTCATTGATATCTATCAGTATGCCAAAAATTGTTTAAATATTCCAAGCGGTTAAGTCACTATGACCAATTTTCACAAACGGGTTACGGACGGACAGACAGACTGACAACTGCCCCCGCCCATAGGGGCTTGAAGAAATATATGGGCTGCATGATGCTTCTACGCAGAGCTGAATCCCGCCCACACACTAGTACTGGTAAACCGCTTAGAGGATCTAAGCCTGTCCAGGAACCGCAGTGCGAGGCGGACCGTCCATGCTAATAAATCCTATTGGTTTCATTGGGCGACAGGGCTTGAGATGTCATTTCATTTCAATGTCGGGTAAAAGTCCCTCAAAATTGGAAGCAACGTCTCCAAAATGACCTTTACAGTGTTGACGGGGACGTTAAACCTCAAATTAAACAAAGACAGACTGACAGACTGACTGACAGAATGACAGACTGACAGAATGACACGGTGATTTTAGGGCACTCTTAGAAAATCAACCGACTTCAGTCGGTCGCTTTTTCTGCGGGTCGTGCAATAAACCGCGGCAGAAGAACCACCTTGGAACGCTCAGAAGTCCCAGATGGTGCAAAGGTTGCAGTGGTCTCTCCTTTACACAATATGAACAGCAATCTTGATAAAGAGAACTATCGACCGGTTAGCATTTTACCTGTTGTTTCAAAGATATACGAAAGAGCAATCAATGAACAGCTTGCTGATTATTTTAGTCAACAATTTAATATATACCTATCAGCATTTAGGCCAGGTTATAGATGCCATAGCACACTCTTGAGGATAACTGAAGACGGGAAGCAGGCTTTAGTTGAAAATAAGTATGTAGCAGCAATTTTAATGAATCTTTCGAAAGCTTTTGGCTGCTTACCTCATAACCTGCTTCTTTTAAAACTCACAGCGTATGGAATGTCAGAAAATGCCGTAAAACTCTTACAAAGCTACCTGACAAATAGAAAGCAAAGTGTTAACTTGGAAATTTCAAAAGTGCCTTTCAACCTATTCTCAAGGGTGTGCCCAAGGGGTCCATTCTGGGTCCTGTTCTTTTCAACATCTTTGTAAAGGATATTTTCATGTTATAAAACACTGTAAACTGTATAACTATGCTTACGATGATACTGTGTCATCTGCTGATCATAGTCTGGGCAGGTTAGTTGAGAATCTGGTAACTGATAGCCTGTTGCTTATTCAGTGGTTTGCGGACAATCACATGAAAGCAAACCCTGATAAGTCCCAGGCTATAGCTGTCGGAAAGCAAACAAAAGATGAATGCATTACTTTTAATCTGGACAATAATATTATCAAATGTGAAGAAAATGTGAAACTTTTAGGAGCGACTATAGATTTTTAACTAAATTTTGACTCGCATATATCCAGTATTAGGCAGTATTAGGCATCTAGGCAGTTAAATGTGTTGAAAAGAATAGGAGATTACCTATGCATGTTAGGCAAACTTAATATATATATTATTCATTCATTATGTCAAACTTCAACTATTTTCCCCTCGTCTGGCATTTTTGTGGAGAAGTGAACACCAAAAAAAAAAAATAAAATAAAATAAAAAAAAAAAAAAAAAATGAAAAATACAAGAAAGGGCACTGAGATTTATCTACAGAGATTATACTTCCAGCTATGAGTCTCTGTTAGATATGTCTCAATTACCTACACTTAGGGTCAGACGCCAGAGGGCAATAACCTTGAAGGCTTTTAAAATTTTAAATAACCAATGTCCAGTATATCTAAATGATATTTTAAATTTTAAATCTACTTTCTACTCTTTTAGGTACACAAATACAGTTGAGATACCACAGGTGAGGACCAGTAGATATGGTGTCAGATCCTTCAGCTGCTAAAGTGTGGAACCCATTGCCACAGCATTTCCGAGACATCGGCTCCTTTAGCCAGTTTATGTCTCAGATTGGCAAGTGGAGCAGTGGGGTCTGCGCTTGTTCTTTCTGTTCTAACAGTTAATATTCTGTAAGCCTGTTTGTATTCTGTATGTTTGTGTCAGCTTATCTCGTTTATCTTTTTAATTCTGTTTAGTTATTCATTTTCTCTTAAAATCAGTTAATGAAGTGCATTTGTGAAGTGCATTCTGATTTGTGTCGATATTATATAGATGAAGTAACTTTCAAATATTATAACTAGCAATTTTCAAATATTTTAAGTATTTAATAACTTAATTATTTTTCCCTTTCAGATGATTATATACTTTATTGCTTGCAACAAATAAGACATTTTAAAATGTCGCTATTATTGTTTTAATTGTGTTTCTACATGTGTTGTGCTGTTTGTGTTACATGTGGGTTTACGGCGTCCCGCGAACCCCCATGCTGACAAGACAACCCAGCGTGATCTCTGACAGGTGTACAGGCAGCTGTGGGGTAAGGCACAAGAAAGATATTAGATGAATGACATGAATTATTTACAGTATCTATACACAACACTTACTAACACAAAACATCACAATTTGTTGCTTCTGTAGCCAACTCACGACGTCCGCCCCGAAGGCAAAACAATGTTCTGTGCTCGGAACGGGTGACGTGAATACCTACAGAAGCAAACAACAAAAACAACAACAAAATAAAAAGAAACAACACAAGACGCGACTGGCCAGTTTATAACTTAAGGTGAGTCCCCCTCTCGCGTGGATCTCCCTCTCGCGAACTAGTGTATACTAGTTTGTCGACATTGTTGCCGACCACAGGTTGATATGTACTATTTAGCGATCGCGCACTAGCTTGATTCGCCTGAATCGCCTGCAGGTTATTTATTGGACATCTTCCATTTGAATGGTCTCACATTCGTTCACATTGGTATGAGCTGTTTATGTTGGTTCGTCCGCCCTTGCTGGACCCTAACCCACAGCGTCGTACCAGTACCTGCTGCTGTATGGCAGGGAGCAGCAGGTCACCACACATTGTTGTGCCTGCAAATTACGATAATTGGACTAAGATACAGTTCACAAAACATACATGCTATATCATGATCCCCCTCCCGGAGAAGTAACAATATGTTCATGCATATACCGTTATTGTGCATGCGCCGACCAGACATACAGGCTGATTAGTGCATGTGACAAATAACCGTACAGCAGAACTCAACTTGACTGTGCATCAAATTATCAGCACCCAGCGCTTGACACAATAATACTCAAAGTTCATGTTTCCTTACTGAGCACTACAGAAATCAATTAATGCTCACTACTACTTAGCATAATACTCATCAAATTTGTGCTCACTACATTATCACAAGTAAGAGGCAATTGAACAGACCACGCCTTTGCGCTACCTCGTCAGCCGCCAATTACAGGAAACATAACAATCTCTATTTCATATCCTTCTCCGCGACACGGCTCACAAATATAGCTATTCACAAATTCATTACATTAACAACAGATAGAAACTACAAACAGAAAGATTTTCATCAATAATCCACAACATTTGTTAGTGTCTCATAAGGGCCAAGACTTTTTGCCGTAAATTCTCTCTGTATTTGGTAGGCACCCCGTCATAACCGTCCTCGCGACGCCGATGACGCAGCTGACGTCATCCCCGCCGCTCAGGCCGTTATGACGTGTGGCGACCAAATACTCCCACTTATCATCATCACGTTCTTTATATGTACATACATGCACAAACTGAGTTATCAGACAAAAACGGCATCATTACAAAATGAACTTATAATTCTTCCTGAACGAAATTATTTCTACTCAACATGAACACGCTTGTAAAATCAGATTCATCATGGTTCATCATCACGGATAACCCGACAGGCTCTTGTAAGAGTTTGCTCTGATGATGAAGATATGGTCAAACCCGTCTTAATTTTACGTCCCCTCTACACCTAATATCATATAGAGACGGTACCACGGTTTTCTAACCACAGCTAGTCAAAAGTCATGGATCAAACAAGTGACCCGGCGTTTATTAATTACATTCTACAAAAGGGGTCTAAAAGCCTAAATGAATCTAGAATGAGCGGGTGTCCAAACTTTACGTCTCACCAACATCTAGGGTCAGAATGAGACAGGACCTCACTTAGAAAGACTCATTCTACTACTGGAGAAGCCTGGGATCGATCCTGCGACCTCTAGCTGGCAAAGCTAGTAGCCTAATCAGTATAGGCGTCAACAGTGAATTCAGAATAGGTTTCTGAAAGTTGGGGTTAACTAGAAGTAAACCCCTCCAAAACCTACAAGCATGTTCATACTAAAATAATACTAAACATAGATTTAACATACCTTTCAATATACTTTCGCTTTCCCGTCTCAATGTTGTGGGTATTCGTTTCAACTTGACCTGCTGCTAAAGTGTTCGTTTTTCTCAGGGTTTTTATATCTATGAATACTACCGGAAATCATGCATACTCATATTAGCTTGCTAAAATCGTGGCGAGGTGGAGATACCGTCCACAATTAAAGCTAGCTAGCAAAAATCGAGTAGATAATGGATTTGCGTTCAAATAGTATATTTCCCATAGGAAAAAAATGATGAAACGACCCTATAGATCAATGCCATGACTCCTGTCAAAACGAACACCCACACAACACGTGACGGGAATGAAAATCATATATGGCACAATTTGGCGGTTGGCGATTTTTAGGCAAATTTTATAGAACTCAGCCTTATACCGGCCCCCTGTATTGTAAAAACAGATCTCCACAAACCACTCATGCATACATCGTATGATATGTGCATGACTTGTGCATGGAGCAGCACATTTTGCCTACCATATTTCACCTAAAATATATCACTCGCACCGCCCTACCATATACCTACTAAATTAATTTAGATGTGCATAAGCACCAGAGAGGTTTCCTATTCCCTCTCGCAACAAAGGTTTCCGCTTTTGGAGAAAAAACAATCAGAAATGTTTTTCTTTGTGTACAGAGATGGAATAGGATGAACCTATCTAAACAAGACAGCTATTTACACAACAACCGTGCGAAAATTACCTGCTAAGGTAGTCTGCCCCCAAATTTTCTCTAGTAAAATTGCTATTAAGCTATGATGGTTTGCCCCAGAATTCTCCTGCTCCCCTGACAATCTGCTGTTTGTTAGAAAAAGGATATCGTTTTAATCTTACTGGCGGTGGCCTTGCTGGCTTAACTGATTTGATTGTTTTCACAGGTTCTGACATAAATGTGGTACATATAATTTGGTCTGTCTGACATGTCAGTCCTGCAAGGCGCTGTTCTCTCTCAGCCCTTCTGTCTCCTCACTCTCCTCTGACGTTAGTGTGTGTGGGACGCTAACGTCACCGTCACTTTCCGGTTGCTCTGCAGTTTGAAAACTGCTGTCTTCAAATGAAGACTCGTCGACGTCATTATTTTCAGTTGACGGAATAGACTCTACAGAAAGCAAGCAATGTGACGTCACATTTTGACGTTCCACATATTGCTTCAGTATGTTAGCGTGATATGTGTTAACATTTCCATTGACGTCAATCTTATAATCCATTCTGTTCACTACCTCAACCACTTCATAAGGACCTTTCCATTGAAGCAATAATTTATTACTGCCTGTCGGTAGTAACAACAGCACTTTATCGCCGACGTCAAATTTACGCGACCTCGCGCCTTTATCATAATAAGCTTTCTGCTTAATCTGAACCTTCTTTAAATTATCGCGCGCTAATTTGCATGTCTGCTCTAACCGTTCCCTTAGCTCAATAACGTACTGATACGTCGAAAGAACTTGCTCATCGCGTACCTCGTCAGCCCATAATTCTCTTAATATTGCCATTGGACCTCTGACGTTACGTCCATATAACAACTCAAAGGGGGAGTATCCTTAAGATTCTTGTGGGACTTCCCTAACCGCAAATAATAAAGCTGGAAGATATTTATCCCAATCTTTTGGACGTTCAGCACACATGCGACGTAACATCTGCTTTAACGTAGCGTGGAAACGTTCAATCAAGCCGTTGCAAATTGGGTGTCTCGGACTACACGTTAACTGTTGAAGAGAAAGAAGTCTGCTGACTTCTTTCATTACCTCAGCAGTAAACTGTGATCCACAATCAGTCAACATTTCATCAGGAATGCCAACCCTACTAAACATTTCAATAAGCGCTTCCGCGACACGTTCCGTCTCAATACTCGGTAAAGCTATCGCCTCTGGATACCTTGTCGCATAATCTATCATGGTTAAAATATACCGAGATTTCCTATCAGATCGAGGCTCAATTGGACCAACTATGTCCACTGCCACCCTCTTAAATGGTGTATCAATCAATTGCATTTTTCCTAGAGGTACTTTAGTGACCCGACCTTTCTGAATGGTTCTCTGACAAATATCACAAGATTTACAAAATCTAGCGACATCACCGCAAATACCGGGCCAGTAAAACTCAGTTACAACTCTATCCAATGTCTTCATAATACCCATATGTCCAGACATAAGCGTTTCATGAGCCAGTTTCAACACCTTTCCTCGGAAACTTTGAGGGACCACAAGTTGGAAAGAGACTTTGTTACCCTTGGTGAACTCCCTATATGCCAAACCTTTTTTCTCAATAAACCTAGTTTCACCTCGGTTTAAACCACGACTCACAGTCTTGTTCCCAGATACAACCCTTTTCCTGATGGTTTCTAAAGTTGGATCATCAACCTGAGCTTGCTTAAAAGCCTGCTTGTCATCGTTAATAATCTGATCGGGAACCTTAAGTTTTCTGTAAGGCTTCTCATCCTGCCTAGTTTGAGACCTAGTTACAGCCGCAGCTGAGAAATGAGACATATCAGGAAGTTTTGATCCATCAATGTTACCGATAACCAAATCGTACAACGTATCATCCATACACAAAGATTCAGTTTTCCCAGTGAAAAAAGGACAATCAATGTCAATCATTGCCAAAGGATACCTTTGTGTGGATTCATCAATCAACGTAACATTTGATTCCTTCCCTATTAACTGACTATCCGAAACCAAACTTCTCCGAACGACACAGCCTGTACACCCAGTATCCCTTAATACAACCACCTTTTTATTATTAACCAATCCTTGTGCCGTCGGTAACCTTGCCTTTAAGAAGTAATAGACACCTTCCCTAGTTTCCTTACTACACTCCTCCCTATCCGAAATCAAAGGATCACCAACCTTATTTTCAAAAATACTTCCAATCTCATCACCTTTCCTAGTTATTCCGTTTGACAAAAACTAACTTGGTGTGCTGCGCCACGTGGTGTGCTATTATTTTTACCGCGTCCGCGAAAAGACCCTCTAAAATTACCACGACCACATGTATAACCACGACCTACATTCTGCGTATTCTCATTCTTAACCTGAGAACCTTGAGTCTCTACGCGCGTGTTAAAATTTTCCTTAACACCGCTATCCCCAACTCCAGTTGCTCCTACCTCTGCGCCATATAATTGTTTCCTGTCGGGGTTCTGAAAACATTTAATTGTTAAATGCCCCTTACCGCATATGCTACACTTGATATCCGATCTACCACTCGGTTTGTTCGAGGCAACTTTGTCCTGTTTACCCTGCGCTGCGCCTCTATTATCGCGTTGCCCCTTATTAATGCAACTATATACGCCCCCGCGCGCTTCTGCAAACAAATCTGCCTCCCTAGCCATTTCATCTAAATTACCAAACTGTTTTGGCTTCAGATGTACATACAGTTCTCTATTACATGACTCCAGGAACTGATCCCTTGCCATGAAATCCCAGACAGCCGGAAAAGATTTTTCTATCTTTGCCATATTAAGCCATTTTTTCTAAATAACTTCTCAATCTACTACTGAACTGTATGAACGTTTCTGATTTCTCGGGCCTACTATAACGAAACTGCTTCCTAAATCCGCGCTCTGTCATGTCAAAATTCTTTAATAAAGCATCCTTTAACTTATCATAATCCGCCGCATCCTCATTTGACAACCGGTCATATACGTCAAGTGCGCGCCCTTTGAGCAATGGACTTAAATACGCGGCCCAAACACTCTTATCCCATTTATTAGCCGTAGCATATTTCTCAAACCTAGATAAATAACTATCCATTTTATCTTTACCCTCTTCAAAATAAGGTAACTTAGGATCCCGGGCATGAGCCACCTTCTCAGCTTTTTGCTTTTCAAATTCTAGCTGGAGCTTCGTTCTCTGCATTTCTAATTGGTTCCTTAATTCTTGGTGCTGTAGCTCACACCCATGTTTTATTTGTTCTAAATGGGCCTCACTAATCTCTTTTGCCTCCCTTTCACTCTTAATGCGTGCCATTTCAAGTTCCTTATTAACATTCAACATAGCTAGTTCATGTGCCCTTTCCTTTTCCTTTTCCTTTTCTTCTAACTTAGCTAGTTCATGTGCCCTTTCCTTTTCCTTTTCCTCTAACTTAGCTAGTTCATGTACCCTTTCCTTTTCCTTTTCCTCAGACCTTAACCTTTCTAAACCCTTTGCTCTTGCCTTTCTACCCGCTCAATATCTTGCTGCTCCTTAACAAAACCTTGTAACTCCTTCCCCTCATAATCTAACTCCTTTCTCATTTGCATTAAACGCTCCATTGTTGATAAAGTAAATCTCACGTTACTATCAAAACCACTATAAACTGATCAGCTATGATCAGTGATGATTGAATGGGCTTAACTAAAACGTTAAGATATATGTTATACGCGTTAATCTAACTAAAACGTTAGTTAATAAAGCACACGCGATTTGAAATGTCAAATGCTTTCAGCAAAGTATGACGTTGCGTACTGGTAGTCTAATATGACATCATAAACTGACGACGTTTACAGTAAAATGCTACAATCCGAAATTTCATCACATTACAAAAATCCGATCATAACAAGTCACCATTAATGTTTCTATTATGTCATACCTAACCTCAAGCCACAGCGTAAATATTAACGCTATCGTTATGTCAACGTCAGTAAATTGTTAACGTCACTACGTCAGAACCATGTGTGGGTAAAATCAATTAGTAACTCCAGTTTAACTTAGTAGAATGTCAGGTAACACAATTAAATGGGGTCTACTTAAATTTTTCGTTACCAAGAAAAAGTGGGGTTTGCCTTGCCTTCCTGCTCAGAAATGATAAACTTGTCAGTATCCAT
Source organism: Lucinisca nassula (assembly GCA_963580285.1). Classification (NCBI taxonomy): domain Eukaryota; kingdom Metazoa; phylum Mollusca; class Bivalvia; order Lucinida; family Lucinidae; genus Lucinisca; species Lucinisca nassula. The sequence continues at coordinate 100,076,399 of OY757015.1, forward strand.
TTAGTTGAATTCATGGGTTTCGCACTTCATCAACGCAGGAAGGAAGATTCAAGTTAATTTCTAAATGTGGCTGTCAATGCATTTTTTTTTTTTTTTTTTTTTTTGAAAATTGATGTTTCAGAGCATCAATGTGCTGTTCCACAGCCGGGAAAATCAGCCAGAGATCAAATCCTCACTTCAATGACACCAAATGTTACATGTGGGTTTACGGCGTCCCGCAAACCCCCATGCTGACAAGACAACCGAGCGTGATCTCTGACAGGTGTACAGGCAGCTGTGGAGTAAGGCACAAGAAAGATATTAGATGAATGACATGAATTATTTACAGTATATATATACAACACTTACTAACACAAAACATCACAATTTGTTGCTTCTGTAGCCAACTCACGACGTCCGCCCCGAAGGCAAAACAATGTTCTGTGCTCGGAACGGGTGACGTGAATACCTACAGAAGCAAACAACAAAAACAACAACAAAATAAAAAGAAACAACACAAGACGCGACTGGCCAGTTTATAACAAAGGGTGAATCCCCCTCTCGCGTGAATCTCCCTCTCGCGAACTAGTGTAAACTAGTTTGTCGACATTGTTGCCGACCACAGGTTGATATGTACTATTTAGTGATCGCGCACTAGCTTGATTCGCCTGAATCGCCTGCAGGTTATTTATTGGACCTCTTCCATTTGAATGGTCTCACATTCGTTCACATTGGTATGAGCTGTTTATGTTGGTTCGTCCGCCCTTGCTGGACCCTAACCCACAACGTCGTACCAGTACCTGCTGCTATATGGCAGGGAGCAGCAGGTCACCACACATTGTTGTGCCTGCAAATTACGATAATTGGACTAAGATACAGTTCACAAAACATACGTGCTATATCATGATCCCCCTCTCGGAGAAGTAACAATATGTTCATGCATATACCGTTATTGCGCATGCGCCGACCAGACATACAGGCTGATTAGTGCATGTGACAAATAACCGTACAGCAGAACTCAACTTGACTGTGCATCAAATTATCAGCACCCAGCGCTTGACACAATAATACTCAAAGTTCATGTTTCCTTACTGAGCACTACAGAAATCAATTAATGCTCACTACTACTTAGCATAATACTCATCAAATTTGTGCTCACTACATTATCACAAGTAAGAGGCAATTGAACAGACCACGCCTTTGCGCTACCTCGTCAGCCGCCAATTACAGGAAACATAACAATCTCTATTTCATATCCTTCTCCGCGACACGGCTCACAAATATAGCTATTCACAAATTCATTACATTAACAACAGATAGAAACTACAAACAGAAAGATTTTCATCTATAATCCACAACATTTATTAGTGTCTCATAAGGGCCAACACTGTTTGCCGTAAATTCTCTCTGTATTTGGTAGGCACCCCGTCATAGCCGTCCTCGCGACGCCGATGACGCAGCTGACGTCATCCCCGCCGCTCAGGCCGTTATGAAGTGTGGCGACCAAATACTCCCACTTATCATCATCAAGTTCTTTATATGTACATACATGCACAAACTGAGTTATCAGACAAAAACGGCATCATTACAAAATGAACTTATAATTCTTCTTGAACAAAATTATTTCTACTCAACATGAACACGCTTGTAAAATCAGATTCATCATGGTTCATCATCACGGATAACCCGACAGGCTCTTGTAAGAGTTTGCCCTGATGATGAAGATATGGTCAAACCCGTCTTAATTTTACGTCCCCTCTACACCTAATAGCATATAGAGACGGGACCATGGTTTTCTAACCACAGCTAGTCAAAGGTCATGGATCAAACAAGTGACCCGACGTTTATTAATTACATTCTACAAAAGGGGTCTAAAAGCCTAAATGAATCTAGAATGAGCGGGTGTCCAAACTTTACGTCTCACCAACATCTAGGGTCAGAATGAGACAGGATCTCACTTAGAAAGACTCATTCTACTACTGGAGAAGCCTGGGATCGATCCTGCGACCTCTAGCTGGCAAAACTAGTAGCCTAATCACTACAAGCTTCAACAGTGAATTCAGAATAGGCTTCAGAAAGGTGGGGTATACTAGAAGTAAACCCCTCCAAAACCTACAAGCATGTTCATACTAAAATAATCCTAAACATAGATTTAACATACCTTTCAATATACTTTCGCTTTCACGTCTCAATGTTGTGGGTATTCGTTACAACTTGACCTGCTGCTAAAGTGTTCGTTTTTCTCAGGGTTTTTATATCTATGAATACTACCGGAAAATCATGCATACTCATATTAGCTTGCTAAAATCGTAGTGAGGTGGAGATACCGTCCACAATTAAAGCTAGCTAGCAAACATCGAGTAGATAATGGATTTGCGTTCAAATAGTATATTTCCCATAGGAAAAAATGATGAAACGACCCTACAGATCAATGCCATGACTCCTGTCAAAACGAACACCCACACAACACGTGACGGGAATGAAAATCATATAAGGCACAATTTGGCGGTTGGCGATTTTTAGGCAAATTTTAAAGAACTCAGCCTTATAGCGGCCCCCTGTATTGTAAAAACAGATCATGCATACATCGTATGATATGTGCATGACTTGTGCATGGAGCAGCACATTTTGCCTACCATATTTCACCTAAAATATTTCACTCGCACCGCCCTACCATATACCTACTAAAATAATTTAGATGTGCATAAGCACCAGAGAGGTTTCCTATTCCATCTCGCAACAGTTTGTATGTCTATTTATATGTCTTATGTGTTAGTCGGTTAATAGCTATACATAGCTAATGTTACATTTGTTGAAACCTTCCGACTTTAAATAAAATTTGTATCTGTATCACATTGTATCTGCAGGCTGATCTGGGTCTTCGCTCGGCGCACGTCTTATTGTAGATTTTGTCATGCGCGGGCTCAAATTATACATGGGCGTATGAAGAACATCCTGCAGTATTTTTGTTATATTGAGCTCTTGAAGTAGAGTTGATTCTCGTTATCTCAAACTCAGAGTCATCCCAGGCCATAGAAACCACAGATTTAGTGACATAAATTTACATACACCAAAACACAAAAACAGGTGAAAAACAACAACAACAATGCCACCAAAAGATGATAAAGACAAAACGAAATTTAGACATGTACAAAACCGAAATGGCGTGCACGAAACCAAACTGTCATATACAACATTATAAAAGATTATAATTTATTTACTGACAATGGCCAATCTTAAGCATATGTTTGTTTGTGTGTTTGTTTGTGCTGGAGTTCAACGGCCCAGTCAACACTATTTAGGTCATTTGTATGAAATGCTACGGTTTATGTGTTCTGAATGGGCTGATAAGAGCGACCTTGGTTCTGAATAGTCGAGTGCAGATAAAGCAAAAGGGATCTGAGGAAGACGTTCCTGTTTATGATGCCTTAGCTATGTTTGAACTCCCTTTGGACTCAGCAACATGCAAGACATCTTGCACCTTTGTCTGCAACTTTGAAATAACGTGCGTCCATCTTCGGCTGGACAGCTTTCCATCAAAGCAATACCTAAAGGCATACCATTGTCACCATTCTGGAAAGCATATGTGAACATGTTTGAAAACACCATGATCAAAAGCGTTGGCGCTAGTACGCATCCTTGCTAAAACTCCATTTGCCACATTGAATCGATTTGAAAACTTGCCATCCAAGTATATCATCGTGGAATCGCCACACAGCTTCTGTAAACTTTGCCGGACAACCAAACTTTGTTACAATATACCAAAGTCCCTTACAGCTGACTGTGTCTGTGCTTTGGTAAGGTCGATAAAGGTCATGCTGAGGTTCACACTCTGTTCTTGGCATTTCTTTTGAAACTTTGTGTCAATAATTGCGAAAACACACCCGTGCGACATAATCCATTTTTTTCACATCTCCAAAAATGACTACTTTTCCGAAGAAGATATTTTTCTTATAAATATTGCAAACATAGGTTGTGGGTGCTCGTTAGAAACGCCTTATTGAGGCGGTTCTAACGGGTTCTCACAACATATGTTTTGGAGCAGAAATTAGAAAAATAATGTATACCCCCGCACACCACAGTTTTCTCTATATAAAGTGGGTCGTACCTGGTGTTTGTTTCACGGAATTGATAACGTGATTTATTTTATAGAATAATTACTGCATTCCCCTGAAAGTGGATCTGTTTCCCTTAAGATGTCAAACTAAACTATATTAACCTACCCTAGTATTCGTTCGGCCAAGTAATGCATTGGACTGTGTGAGGGATAGTATGCCGCTCCATAGCTGTGTTTGTAAATTGTATTCTTTTGTCATCTCAAAGACTAAAATAATATAAGTTAAACAATGGCTATGAATGTTCATTTGTTCCTATACATGTATGTGATTCTGGCTTTCGGACTCGCGGCATTGGATTGCCGTGCAAGTTAGTATGCTTTATTTCACTTTTATGTGCCTAATTTCAATGCAAACGTATCATTCAAAGCGTATTTTGACAGTATGATTAAGGAAAATAAGATTGTGCATAATCCGGGCTATTCGATAAGTTTCTGAAGCTCATTTTCTTAATTGCAACTTAGGAAATACAGAACACGTTTTCTACAAAAAAGATGTGTAAGCACTTCTTATTTCGAATGCTTAAATGCAATGAGTGAGAAAATAAAATAGAAGTGGAGGCAATGATCAGGAATCGATACAATCAATTCACAGCTCCCATCAGAGACACCAAAGGGAAAGAAACACAAACATGAAACAACAGACCTAATGGAAACATCAATAGCGGAAAGTCAAAAGGTGAGTCTAAGAAGTTCATCGATGCTTGACAGTTTATGCAGGGAAGATGTTCAAGTTTAAACTTGGCTGATATAGATCTGTGCTAATAGCCATCAATTGTATACGTATATAATGGTATATCTCTTTGTAAAATAGACATTTCTAAAACTGGTCAATTTTAATCTTGATATTAGTAGTTCGTTCATGATCTTAACCCTTGTCCTGCGGAGCCCGGATATGTTTTATCTTTCAAACAATGAAGATCCAGATCAGATGGCGTCTGGAGAAGCCATCTGATCAGGATCTACATTGTTTGTCATTCAGATTGTGAATTTGTTGCAATAATTTGCATCAAGGTCATCCAACTGGTTGATAATCAGTGGTGGGTGTGGCTTATTTGAATATTCAGCAGGTCAAGGGTAAAAAGCGATATCCTAATTGATTTTAAAATGTTTTGAACAGGTGCTTTACCATCTTTAAATGCCCATGGAGGTATGAAAGAAGTTGGGAAAAAATATTCTCTCATCCATGGGACGAGAATATCCCTTTTATGACATTGCCTGATTTCTTTGTCACTAACTGCTCTCTTTGTCAGCCTCGATAGCGCAGTGGTTAACGCGTTCGACTCACGATCGAGAGGTTGTGCGTCCGGTATCGAGGTGTGTCCTTGAGCAAGAGACGTAAGGACACTGTCTCACTCCGCCCAAGTGTAAATGGGTAGCAGTGGTATAATAGTCACTGCCTCTCTCCCTCGCGCGTGAAAACATCCGAATGAGTGTTCGACAGCGATTAAATAAGCTTCAAGCTTCCATCGAACTAAAAAATAAATTAGTATAAAGTAAACTGCTCTCTTATGCTAGAGTTTTTTGCTGTTTCAATTTGTCTGTCATTGCCTATTAAAGAAAACGTGTACATTGCAGAGGATCTTTGTGTTTCTCTATAGATGTGTATTCATAGCAGAAACAAAGCCATGTCCTTAGTCAAGTTTTGGTAGAATGGACAGTCAGCGTGTCATCACAATACTGTCAAGTATCATGGAAAGAAAGTCATGAAATGTAAATACAATGTAGTTTCAGAAACCAACAACTGGTCGTTTTGTACTATTTCGGTCATTTCGTAAGTGTAAATGTATGTATTGAAAATGGATTTTAGCAGCTCACAAACAGCTAACAATACTTTTAGCTCTGTTACATTTGTGTAACGATCATCTTTTTGCAGTATGTTATTTGTTCTGTGTTTTTGTGTGTGACTTTATGCCTCTAGCCGTTTCGATTACCTCACCTGAGAGGTAACCGGCCATTTCGTACCCCAAGTCATTTCGTACCATTTTGGTCATTTTGTACACACCTTTGTCTTCACTTTGGTCATTTCGTAACAACTGCAGTCATTTCGTAGACCTACCCGATTTGGTCATGTCGTATAAACTTTTATGTTTTTCTACAAACCGTTTTTGGTTATTTCGTACGCACTTTTGGGACCAATTTTATTTTGTTCTCAAATCCATATATCTACATCTCGTGGAAATGTGATATTTTTTTAGGTTAAAGGTTTGGAAGTTGGATCGGTGTTAAGGTGAGGTGTAGCTTACAGTACCGGGGTCTTCTACTGGTGTGGCTCCCGTTGAGCTTGTAGCAGATGTGGGATGGGGTAGGGGGGCTGTTTTTTTTCTACACTTTCCTATGTTTCCTTTCCATGCCCCCACCTTTTTTTAAAACGGCTTGAGATGGACAGTTACTTGAGGGCTCTGTCGTTGACCCACCGGTTGTTGTCAGTTACTGTCGGTGTCGATCTAACTAAGTACTGGTAAACCGCTAAGCGTGTCCAAGACTGTCCTGCTCTACAGGGAAGATATTTTTCCATTCTCACGATTTAACATAACATTAAACGTTGTTTGTCTGTCCATCCATCCGTCACACATTCCGTTCGTCATCTATCTATCTATCTATCTATCTATCTATCTATCTATCTATCTATCTATCTATCTATCTATCGATCTATCTATCTATCTATCTATCCGCCCGTCTCTCCGTCCGTCTGCCTCTTCGACCAACTTATTCATCCAACCATTCATCTCACCGCTAACATACAAACAGCTTTGAACTTTGCGGCCTTATTGTGTTGATAGTTGAGTAATCCGATTTATAATTGCGTAGTTCAAGACACATCCATTTAGTTATCCATCAGCGTGTCGACAGACATTCTGGACAATTACCCAGTTTAGAAGGGCCGCTATAATCCGTCCATCTACCCTTTAACATATTTTATTGTAAAACATAACAGACAAAAAAGGATCGGAAACAATAGTTTTGACCCGCGCCTTTCACAAGATATTTACAAACATAAAAAAGAAGCCTCCGTGGTGCAGTGGTTATGCTACTCGCCTCATGCACCAGGGGTCGTGGGTTCGGTCCCGAGCTTCTCTAGACTTACGGATGAGTCTTTAAACCAAGGTCTCGCCTCCGTATGACCTTAGCTGTTGGTTGGACGTAAAACTACCCCCACCCCAACACACACATAATACAAGACAATGACGTACATAATTAAATGTAACGAAAATGACATCCTAACTTTGACTAGTAGATTTGTGTGGGCATTTTACTACACAATAAGACAACGAAGGAAAAAAAGCAAGGAGTGTGTAAAAGTAATGTAGTCGTCCCGACGTGAGAACTTCTATGTTACCATCAGCGGTCCTACCCAACTTTCAGTTTTGATTCAATAGACTTGACAGATTTCATCATGAAAATGTGAAAACAAAAAAAAGATAGTCTTAGCTTCATCAAGATACACTATAAACAATAACAGCAGACAGAGTAACTCACTGAGGCATATCCGTGGTAGTCTTGAATAAAGCTTTGGACCTTTATCTATCATCATACCAAATATAAACCAAATCCAGCATAATGGTTTTAAAGATAGGAACTCTTAAACACTTCAACATAAAATATCTAAGTCCATAACCTTGGCTTTCGGGTAATGGGCATGTGCGGAGGTATTGCTGAACAAAATATTTAGCCCATATCTATCATCATACCAAACATGAACCAAATCCATTGTATATGTTTGAAAATATCGGCTCATAAAATTTCTAAGTCTGTCACCTTGACCTTGAGGTCATTGATATAGGCGGTAGCATTGCTGGATCAAATTTTGGACCTATATCTTACATCATACCAAACATGATCAAAGCCATTATGTAGTTTGGCAATTATGAGCCCTTACCATTTTAACGCAAATGTGGACACCGACGCCGATTCCGACATCAAAGCTGATGCCGACGCCGGGGATGGTTGAACTTTGTACTGGCGACCTAAAATCTAGTAACTGTTTTTTTTGCAGCCAAGCTTTAGGTTCAAAACGCCTTGTGTCTAAAACGAATTGATTGGCTGCTTTAAACAGTCCGTAATTATCAGATAGCCTCTCTGTTCCATATAAATATTACATTTAAAGGATAAAGCATTCTATAGTTTTTCAAAATGCAGTGAGACGTGACTGCACTTTTAATTTTGGGCACGTCCGTGTTTTAGGTAAATCGCCTTTAGTTGGGATTTTACGTTCAAGGGGCGATATACGTCGAAGTTTTTGTGAGATCTTAGTGCACCACATTAACCACTTGGCCACGACTTCTAGGCCTACATAATGCCATTGTCAAAAATCTTATTTATATTTTTAAAATATATTATATATTTTGAAAAAGATATCCAAAACCTGCTTCCCCTACAACGTGGAATGGTTTTGTTACTCTTGAACTATGCACTTTCAAATGTCGTTGATAAACTATAGTTGATCGAAATAAGATAAGGTGTTGGTCAACATAGGTATTATAATTAAAAGTTTAACATCTTCAATCTCAGAACCAATCGGGCGAACATACGAGGTGATGGAATTCGGTTTATCTGGAGAGTGTGGGTCATTCTATTTCAAATGCATTAACCCTTTTTGTACCAAATGGAATCTTCCTCCTTGTATATACCAGGAGTTCATTTCAATATTTAGTGATGTCAGGTTGTGTTTTCATCAAAATTTCTTTAGAAAATGACTGAACTTTTAGCAAACAGTGGAGGCCCTGATCAGACGCCGCGATCTGCGGCGTCTGATCTGGGCCTGCACTTTTTCCAGGGTACCCGTTTTGGGGTTTATGTTACTAAATGGGTTAATTAGCCCCTATGGCAGATTTTTCATTCAAAGCCACTAAATCCGGACGTCATGCATTCATCCGTCCATCCGACTGCCCATCCAAGCTGAGTACAATAAACCAAAACCAGTTCTTCAGCTGAAGTGCACGACCCGCCGGATGCTTTTAGCTTTATGAGTGCTACCATATATGGGTATGGCGGCCATTTTGGTCATGTGACCTGGACCTAAAACGGTTCCCCCAATAAATGCGCCTTATCGTAAGGAGCGAAAATATATCTTATACTTTAGTACTGTATTCTGAATCGTTTGCAGGATAAAATGCATTCTCACTTTTCCAATACAAAAGCATATGTGTCAAAGTTTGACCTAGACACAAAGAAGGTCAAGGTCAACCCAGGGTCACCATTTTAGCAATTTATGATGGGCCTACGTCCCAGATGTTATTTATCAAGTTTCGTGGAAATCTGCCCAGTGGTTCTGGAGAAGACTATTTTTGAAGGGTTTTTACCATATATGGCTTGGCGGCCATTTTGGTCATGTGACCTGGACCCCATGAGCAAATTTTGGTTTCCCCCATCCCATAGAGGCTCCATATGAAATTTGACTTCAATCGGCCCAACGGTTTCCGAGGAGAAGCAGTTCGAAAATGTTCACATGTTTCGCCTCGGCGAGGCTATACTAAATGGAATGTAATATTTCGCAAGTTCATTGGTTAGATCTCATTGATATCTATCAGTATGCCAAAAGATTGTTTAAATATTCCAAGCGGTTATGTCACTATCACCAATTTTCACAAACGGGTTACGGACGGACAGACAGACTGACAGAATGACCGAATGACAGAATGACACGGTGATTTTAGGGCACTCTTAGAAAATCATCCGACTTCAGTCGGTCGCTTTTTCTGCGGGTCGTGCAATAGCATGCTTGAGTGATTTCGTAAGCACTTTGGTCAATTCGTGCCTGGGAACGAAATGACCAAAGTGGATACAGAATGAACTGGGTACGAGATGATTGATGCTGTGTATGAAATGACAAAAAAAAAAAAAAAAAACGGGCACGAAATGTAGAAGGTCGACCGTGTGGCTCGGTAGCACAGTCGATAGAGTGTTCGCACGGTATGCGAGAGGCCCTGGGTTCAAGACCCAGTCCAGCCATGTTCTTTTAACACCCCTGTGACATTTGGTGGCTAGCCCCTCGTCTGAGAGCATAATAGAGTGTGAAAAATAAGTCTCGCAGCCAGACTGGATAGGACTTAGAGAATCTCATTAGCAGGGGAAAATGTAACAGGTCGGCCATGTGGCTCGGTAGCTCAGTCGGTAGAGTGTTCACATGGTATGCAAGAGGACCTGGGGGTCGAGTCCCGGTCAAGCAATGTTCTTGGTCCGACCTGTGACAGAAATGACCGAAATGGTACGAAATGACTTGGGTACGAAATGACTTGGATCCGTACAAAATGACTGGAAACCACCGTAAGAAGGATATTTTCATTGTTTTTTTTTTTTTTTTTTTTATGCCACGGAATCAAAGATTCGGGGCATATAGTTTGTGGTCTGTCTGTCCGTCTGTTTTTCTGTTTCTCTGTTTGTCTGTCCGCAAAAACCGTAACATTGGGCATAACTTTTGAATGGTAACTGATAGGGCTTTCATATTTCGTATGTGCATTCCTTGTCACAAGACCTTTCAAGAGGTACCATAAATTTTAACCTCGTGACCTTGACATTTGACCTACTTTTGACCTTTTTAAAAACTTTAACATTGGCCATAACTTTTGATTTGTTAGAGACAGGACTTTCATATTTCACATGTCTATTCCACGTAACAAGACCTTTCCAGTGATACCATTATTTTTGACCTCGTGACCTTGACCTTGACATTGGACCTACTTCTTTTTTAAAAACTTTGTCATTCGCAAAAACTTTAACAGTTGGTATTCATTTTGAATGGTAACTGGTATGGGTTTCATATTTCACACATGTATTCCTTGTCACAAGACCTTTCCAGTGGTACCATTTTTTACCTCGTGACCCTGACCTTGATGTTTCACTTACTTTTTGAAATCTTTACCATTGGCCATAACTCTCGATTGGTAAGAGAAAGGGCTTTCATATTTCACATGTACATTCCTTGTCACAAGACCTTTCTAGTGGTACCATAATTTTTTATGTTGTGACCTTGACGTTTGACCTACTTTATGAAAACTTTAACATTGTCCATAACTTTCGATTGGTAAGCGGTAGGGCTTTCATATTTCACATGTGCATTCTTTGTCATAAGACCTTTCTAATGGTACCATAATTTTGGACATTGTGACCTTGGTCTTGACGTTTGACCTACTTTATAAAAACTTTAACATAATCCATAAGTGGCAGGGCTTTCATATTTCACATGTCCATTCCTTGTCACAAGACCTTTCTACCTTGACCTTGACTATTGACCTACGTATTAAATTCGATTGGTAAGTGATAGGGCTTTCATATTTCCCATGTGCAGTCTTTTTCACAAGACCTTTCCAGTGGTACCATAATTTTGACTGGACCATTACCTTGACGTTTGACCTACTTTTTAAAAACTTTAACATTGGCCATAACTTTGGATTGGTAAGTGATAGGGCTTTCATATTTCACATGTGCAATCTATGTCACAAGACATTTCCGAGCATCCCATATTTTTTGACCTTGTGACCTTTACCTACTTGTTTAACTTGAAAATTGGCCATACCTTTCGATCGTTTAGTGATACTGCTTTCATATTTAACATGCGCTTCCGGGGGCATCAGTGTTTCACAACTACATCTTGTTTTTGTTTGCTTTTTACTTCATAAATGTAGGAAAGAGAGTCTTTAGTTGGCTTTTTGATCGACACACCTGACTAGACGACAATAATTTCTGTCAAGTTTAGACAGCGTGGCTTTTCCTGCAAACTTTTATTTCGTTACTGCAAACAAGAATATATAGCTATAAAGATTACCCTTGTTAGCAACGAAGGGAGAGACTCTTACCAACCCAGTACGGCATTTTGAAAGACGTTTTACACCATCTAGCTTGCATATGATTATGGTCATAATGTTAAAATACTACACTACACTCTATGATCCCAAAGGAATAGATTAAGATAGCGAATATTACAAAAGGGTTCATTTCGTGTATAATGTATGAGACGAGCCTCACGCGAGCTAAACCCATTACCTCAGCCTCGATAACGCAGTGGTTAACGACTCATGATCGAGAGGTTGTGCGTTCGAATCCGGCACCCGGTATCGAGGTGTGTCCTTGGGCAAGACACGTTATGACACTGCCTCACTCCACCCAGTTGTAAATGGGTAGCAGTGGTGTAGTTGTCACTGCCTCTCTCTCGCGCGCGCGTGAAAACATCCGGATTGAGTGTTCGAGAGTGATTAAATAAGCTTGAAGCTTCCATCGCAATCGAACTAAAATAAATTAGTATAAACTAACCTATTACGAAAACACGCCTATCCAAATACACTGTAACATTTATCGCCGAAATAAATGCAAATTTAAAGACGAAATGATATTTTTTTCTGATTTCTGCTCAAAATATAGATTTTGGGTATTTGTTAGAACGCCTCGTCGAGGCGGTTCTAACGAGTACCCACAGTCTTTATTTTAGAATAGAAATAAAAAAATAAGGTTTACCCCTGAAAACACCAGTTTTACTATATAAAACTGGGGTTCAAGGGGATCAAAATTATATAGGCATGTTTTATTATTTATTTATTTATTTATTTATTTATTTTAAAAAAACTGGCATTTCTGTAATTTTATACATATTTTAGCTGACAATTGAAAAAAGTATCATTTTCATTCACCAAGTTATCTTCTTCAAATGCGCTCGTGCAGCCAAGATGTATGTCTAGACACATACCTTCTTGAATGGGGCTACCCAAAAGTCACATCCACACCCATTATGAAAACACGCCCATTCAAATACATTATAGATTTTATCGCCGAAAAAATGAAAATTTTAAGATGAAAATTTGTGATGTTTTTTTCAGCAGACACATTATGAAATACATGACACATGAACAAATCTGTGAAATGAACACCCCCTTAAACCCCACTTTATATATATAGAAAACTGGGGTCTTTGGGGGTATCCTATATTTTTTCTTATTTCTGCTCCAAGACATAGGTTGTGGGTACTCGTTAGAACCGCCTCGTCGATGCGGTTCTAACGAGTACCCACAATCTATATTTTAGTGCAGGAATAAGAAACATAAGATTTACCCCAGCAAACACCAGTTTTACTATATAAAACTGGGGCTCAATGGGGTCAAAATTATGTAGCATGTTTTCGTGATGCCATTTCGTATGAAATAACAACAAGAATAAGATTCTGTTTATCATAAAAAGATTTTGCTGGAGAAGTTAAAAAAAGAATTGCAATAGAAAACAAGGTTGTCACGGACGGCGCCATGACGTTACGTGCCAGTAACTACGTGTCATTACATATGTCATCATATCATCTTTTATGGCATTGTTTTATACGCCAGATAATAGCGACGATATATAAAAACAAAAATTTCAGAAAAAGTCATGAACTATGAAAACAGCCATTTCAAGACACAGACAGAAGGGCCAGAGTGAGTGACATTAATACACGAGGCAAAACAGAGTTGCCCGTGCAACAACACATAGACCCTATTAAGTCAGATGTGTTTGTGAAACTCGAAAATGTTCCCGGCCCAAGGTCATGTTTGTTTTCTTTAAAGTAGGTCACATGTCAATGTCAAGGTCACATGTCAAAATATTTTGTTTGAGTGGGAAGCCCTTATCACAAGAAATATGCATGTACATGCCAACTATGAAGGCTCTATCTGAAACGGTTCAAAAGTTATGACCAATGTTATTTTTTCTTTATCTATCTATCTATCGATCTTCTGATACTGCGTCGGTCACATTTGACCGTTAACGCAGGTGTATATTACATACACTCCAGGTTTTGCAGGATAAAAGCCTACACAGTAATCATGTAATTACGGTAGGGATCATTAACCTGCACAGGGGATGGTTCTCCCTGCACAGGGGGCCTCCAGTTAACGTCCCGATCCGAAGGACGGTGCACTTTATGACAGGTTTAAAGTAGGTCAAGGTCACAGGTCAAAAATTTATGTATGAAAAGGAAGCCCTATCACAAGGAACCTACATGCCAAATATGAAGGTTTTATATCAATCGTAAAGATGTCTAACCAACAAACAAACAGACAGGACAAACACAATATATTCCGCTATCGCTACCAGGCACATAAAAAGTATAAGCTGCAATATGACAAACATCTTTCGCGACCTTTACGAAACTTAGCGCCAGCTGTATTATAGTGAATTATGGGTATAAACATTAGATTAATAAATAACGAACGTATTGTACGGAAAACGAGATCTCTCTTATACATTTCTTTCGTTTCAGTAACCGTTTACGCCATCTGGCATACTCATGGAGGGTGTATCACCTTCATCATATTCAAATCTTTAACATTGGCCTCGATGGTTCTGAAAGGAAATTTAAGTTTAAAAATCGTTACAAAACAATTTATTGCTGTTACTTTTAATTACGCTCCCTCTTCTTTCCTTTTAGCAACAATCAATGACATTGCCGGGACCACTTTAAGAGCGGATCACCAAGCAGAAGCCAGTGATGGCAACAACGGCTCTCGGGAAAGTCGATATGGCAAAATAATTGGTGCCATATTTAGACAAAAGCTTAGACCGTTAGTAGATGTGACCGTAATGCAGGAAGCGGACATCACAGGAACGAAGAAACACGCAATATTACACCAGTTTATGTCATGGCTGTTTAATGCACAAGTACCGGGATTCGAGGGTCCTAATAAAAACAGTATACTTCAAAGAGTCATAAGACAGAGTATTAAAAAACGCTGTGATTTTAAACCTGGTCTAGTAGATCCGAAAATAACAAAACTACCATGTGACTGCAACACGAACCCAGACATGTTGAGATGTCATTTGATTACTGCCACAAAACATCGCGTGGCAACTTCTCCCGTAATGGAAAATAAAGTACCCTCCGTGACAAAAATATTTTCCACAACAAACTTGGCAAAAACACTTCCAAATTCAACAGTGTCAAATACTGATGGTCCATCGACTAGCCGATATTGACACCGAAAACTTCATCAAATAAACAAAACCAAGAAACAAATGCCATACATACTACATACATAACTCCACGAAATTTATCAGTGCTCCCGGACGTACTGGATATTCTAAAAGCATCAAGTACTACTCCAAATACACCTACAACTCTGATTAATAAGATAAAATCAGACTCAGCAAAAACAACGACCAGAATGCCTACAAGTGCCATGATACGGATGTCCAAAGAAAATATTCTTAATGTGACATTTATAACAGAATCAACTATGGAAGATATAACGACACCAAACCCAACTGTAAAATTTCAAGCCAGTAATTCAACACATAAAACCAATGACCAGTCGTTTTCTACAAGGAATGCCATACGTTTATCAAGACAAACGAGAAGAGTCCATCCTTCTGTGGTGACTTCACAAATAAACATGCTACCTATATCAGCAGCAAAAACACAGCGTTCTACTTTACAGGGTACGAGAACTGTTCAAGGATTAAGTAATAGACATACGCCTTCTTTCTTACCTACCGTCCAAACTTTCGTTTTGCTATGGGACCTTTTGGGGTCAACAACTACAGCGAAGCCGTTTCTAACAGCACGATATATATCAGCCGAGAAAGACAATGCGAGTTTCTTTTCGAATCTTTCTACATTTTTTACGACAGCACCTCCAAATCCTACAATACGCACACCATATGGCAACCTGATACAAAGATTTACTACATATAGGGATGTCAGCACTGCAACAGAAATAAAAACTGCACCACCTCGCACATTTCCCTTTCATTTCACGAAAGAGGCCTTTTCAATGACGACCATGAATGCAAATGACTTTTTAACTGCCACTGAAGAGTCTAGAGATAAAGACATTGACGATTTTAGCAGCTATTTTGATGAGCCATTGAGTGTAGTTATTGTATCTGTGGTAGGTGTAGTTCTTCTTCTTGGACTGGGGATTGCTCTTATGAGTTACAGTCTGCCAAAGTCTGGAAGGTGAGGTTCCGATTCTACTAGAAAGCATTGATTTCGTTGATGACAACCACAATTTCTGCTCGAGGAAATTGGATTCCAGGGATTGTATTTGTTTGTATTTGAGTTGAACGGCCCAGCCAACACTATATAGGTCATTTTTGAGCCGGTTAGTTTATCTATCAACACTTTTCCTGGGCAGGCTTATACGTAAGCGGTTAACCAGTACAGTGCACATTCTTTCGCCAGAAACTGCCAACTTCCCTTCTTGAATCAGCGGAAGGGAGAGAATGATCGTAGAAAAGATTTCACGATCAATCTCCTCGAAAGAATGTTGCCGACCCCGGCAGGTATCGAACCCGCGTCCTCCTGATCACCAGTCAGACGCGCATCCGACTGAGCTACCGAGGCCGACAGGATTCTAAAGCACTTGCGAAGCGAATTTAACAGGACTTCTAATTAAATACGACGAAAACTTGCGACAATCTATTCTATGATATCGCTCCCCGCCCATCGGGGCTTGGAGAAATAGATGGGCTGCGTGATGCTTCCACGCAGAGCTGAAACCAACCACACACGAGTACTAGTAAATCGCTTAGTTGGATCAACAATAGAAGTGAAGGCAATGATCAGGAATCGATACAATTAACCAGGCAAAGTGGTGCGAGTTGAACCGTCCTTGCCTGTAAACCCTATTGGTTTCATTTGGCGACAGGGCTTGAGATGTCATTTTGACCCAATGTCGGGTAAAAGTCCCACAAAATTGGAAGCAACGTCTCCAAAATGACCTATATAGTGCTGACGGGGACGTTAAACCTCAAATCAAACAAACAAATATTCTGGGATATACTGCGGAAACACGATGTCTTTTCGTAACAGCGCTTTGTTTTGCTGACATTTGGTTTAATGCAATTAACAACTTCTTTTCTTATTACTTTTGACAAAGATTTACTATTGTTTACAAATTGTCCTTTGGGGAGGTTTTGTTTGATTTGAGGTTTACAGTCCCTGTCAGCACTGTAAAGGTCATTTTGGGGACGTTGCTTCCAATTTTGTGGGACTTTTACCCAATACTGAGATGAAATGAAACAAATAGGGTTTATAAGCATGGACGGTCCGACTCGCACCGCTTTGCTTGGCAGGCTTAGATCCTCTAAGCGGTTTACCAGTACTCGTGTGCTGGTCGGTTTCAGCTCTGCGTGGAAGCATCATGCAGCAAATCTATTTTTTCAAGCCCCGATGGTCGGGGCCGGTTATTTGGGGAGGTACGTCTGTTTTGTGGTCGCATGTTATGTTTTATAGCTCCTGCTACTGCGTACCCAATGGCAATTTTGACTACAGGTATCCCCTTATTTAAACAATGTGTGGTATCGTACAGTTTAAATCGAGGACTTTGTGTTTACTGTTATGACAACGGTCGCCAGTTCGTTCGAAATGATTAAAATACATGTAGTTAAAATGTTCGTGAAGTTGGCTGCCAGTTGCCAGTTGCCTATTCAATCGACAACTGGCAAATTGCATCTAACTTCACAGTGTGGCTGCCAATTCGAAAAGTCTATTGAATTGGCAACTGGCAACTGGCAGCAAGCTGCCAATTCGATTTGAAAGGGATTTAGAGTATAAAAACTGAATAGGCAACTGGCAAACGGCAACCAGTTGCCAATTCGACAATCCTAGTGAATTGGCAACTGGCAACTGGCAGCCAGCTGCCAATTCGATTTGAGACGGTTTTAGAGTATAAAAACTAAATAGGCAACTGGCTAAATCAGGCTATTAGCTGCAGCTCGGCAGTATCTGTTATCACCAGAAAGAATAGTTATACTCTTAAAACAGGCATAAATATGGCGAATCGTATATTTCGATACAACGTGATACCCATTTTTTGCCAAGCAGTCGAAATTCAAAAGAACAATGACATGGCAGTAAACATTATTTATTATCTATTGTTTGTTTCTGTGTATTTAATTATTCTTGTAATAACTTATACTATTAATTGTATCCTTATTTAAATCCCACTTTAGTGGACTGTAAAGACCTTTAACTTAATCTGGCGGTTTCTTTTCTGAAACGACGGCTTTGCAAAAGGTTAATATCAGTTAAATATCTCATTCTTTTCTTTAGTGTTACTACCAATCTGGAAAAGACGAATGACGAACGTTCAACTCAATCACGTAAAGGGGAACTTAGCTCAACGTCTGTAACAACGTGTCTTACAAGCTCAAGTTGTAACACACCACACAACCATTCTAAAAGAGCGCCAGTCGGTAATTATTATTTATTTTTATTTATTATTAAGTGTTTATTATTATTATTATAAATGCTATGATTATTATTATTATTATTATTATTATTATTATTATTATTATTCGAATGACTGTCACCAATATGCTATTTTGATTTCTGAAAACAGGTGCTTGCTCAACTATGTTTAAAGCTGCGATAAACTCAAACAGAAATGAGACTAAAGTAATAAGCTTATATAAATTAAGCTATCCTGCATAAACGGACTACTAAATCTCAGACAAATAGTACCTTATTTTCCGTTAAGTGGTGCGTGGTGACCGTTAAAGGACGCCTGTCATTATGAAAACAGGCCTATATACTTTTGACTCCCTCGAACCCTACTTTTATAAAGTACAACTGGGGTTTCCAGGGTAAACCTTATATTTCTTTTTTCTTCTCTAAAACATAGACTGTGGGTACTCGTTAGAACCGCCTTGACGAGGCGGTTCTAACGAGTGCTCACAATCTATGTTTTGAGCAGAAATAAGAAAAATATCGCAATGTTTCAGCTTAAAAGTATTTTTATCGTGGTAAAATTTATACTGTACTTGTATCGGCGTGTTTCCGTAATGTTTAGAGGGTGAAGGGTATCTCTGAAGACTGTCCAGTTAGCCAGTTAGCTTCTGGGTACTCTGGACTGAGTTCCAATGCATTTGCAGATACCACTAATGAAGACTTGCCACTTGTTGGGTTGTTTCAGCTTGGAGTGAGTGAGTGTTTGAGTTTTACGTCCCACCAACAGCTAAGGTCATACGGAGACGGAACCTCGGTTTAAAGACTCATCCGAAAGTCTGGAGAAGCCCAGGATCGATCCTGCGATCCCTGGTTTACAAGGCGAGTAGCGTAACCACTACACCACGGAGGCTTCTATTTCAGCTTGGATATATCCAGTCTTTTGCATTTTATCAGTTATCCCCTATATATATTGCATTAGAACGTACTGACCTGATAAAGATATGCTATCTAAGGACAAGTGAGCTTTATCACGTCAACGTGACATTGCACTTTTATGAATGAACCGGACTACTGGAAAAATGTCAGTGTTACTGAACAAAATGAAAAAAAAATCTTGAAAAAAATATCATCGGAAAATATGGTCAGCTGATACTAAATATATCGCCCGCAAGATTGCTGGGGCGCCTCATTGTTAATTTAAGAGTGTACAAGGGGATAAACTGATAAATAGAATACCAGATTCGTGTCATTTGATATCAAGTTTATCAGGCTCGGCTTCGAGAACGCATGTACAATCGCTCGGCAAGCCTCGCGATTCTACAAGCGTTCTCGAAGCCTTGCCTGATAAACTTGATATCAAAAGACACGAACCTGGTATTCTCTATTTCTTGCCGCAGGTTGAAGGCGCAGTCAGAATTTGCTGTAAACAAAAACGTAAAAACAATGATCAGTAATCGATACAATCTAACCAACACACCAAAGGGAAGGAAGCACAAACATAAAGAACATTATTAAAACATTGCCAGTAGAAAGGCAAAAGAAGTGTTACTACCCCACAAAATGGTCACACCTATTACCAATACATTCAAGCAAAGAGAAACAGTGACTATAATAAACCACAACATAAGCACATCCTTTGAACGGTCAGTGAAAACCTCCTGTAGAAGTGGAGATGGGGAGCTTAAATCGATTCCATCGCCCTTGGTTCTACCGTTGTTAACACAATTGATTTGTTCCGTCCGCGTGGCGAGAACCTCTCGGGAGTTTAAATCGATTTTATGGGCCCAGTCTTCACTATATGTCAGGTTCAGGCGATTCAGGGCCATTTGGTTATATTTTTCATGTAAACGGGGCAGTTTAAATTGCACCAGCCCAAACGATCATTTTTCAGCTCAGAAAGCTGCTTGACTGCCCATCTGAAGCAACTCATTTGGGACCTGTTTAAGCACGGCATGCAGCTACCTCATTGAAAAAAAAAACACAAAAAACACCCAAATCATCTGAAAGTCTGATAGCGACGTTGTCTGGAACGATTGAGGGTAAGCTTACCTCACCTCTCTCTTAGCAAGGCGTTTTTCTACACAATCCATCAATGAATCCAGTTTTCATTGTAAGCAATGTTGACTGACATGAACGTTTGGGGTGAGTAGTTTACACGCCTTCTGTGGATGGAGCATTACGTTTTGTTTTTTGAATAGATTTTATAATAAGCGAGAAGCAGTCATGGTCTTTTTTACAGTGAACCCTTATCCTGTCGCTCACGACATCCACTGCCTTTGCAAACAGTGTAGATCCTGATCAGATGGTTTCTATCTTATCTGGATCTACACTGTTTGGCATCCAGTTTGTGAATTTGCAGGAATAAATTGCATCAAAAAATCTGATTGGTTCAAAGTCAGATATGGATGTGGCTAAAATAATTATTCAGTGGGATAAGGGTTAAGGTCAAATGACAAGGACCGGAGGTTATAAAACTTTTTTCATGCTCAAATCAGCTGAGCATTAAATTTATTATGCTCATAAATATTAAAATATAAGTGATAGAGGCACTTTTCTTAATTTTTAAGAAAAGTGGGTCGCGAGCAAAGTTTACATGAACCCCTTCGGGGTTCATTTACTTTGCACGCGACCCAATGCGTTCATACTTCCATGAACTGCAGAAAAATGAATTTCATTTCTTAATTGAATATATTAAACAAGTTGAGGAAAAGAGATAAAATGCGAGGCTTTGCCGAGCATTTTATCACTTTTCCTCAACGAGTTAAATAAATTCAATAATACATGGGCACGAATGCAAGATTCTATTTATCATATGACATTTAAAACGCATTTTAAGCACGATTGTTTACAAAACTGTCAATATCCGCCATTAGTAAACGCGACGTCGTTAAGGACCTCGTACATGTAACGTTACAGGACGTATCTAGCTAATTTGCATATTTAATCCACTAGTGGATTATCTAAAATAATACATGGCGTTATTACACTCTTAGACGTGACGTTATTACACTCTTAGACGTGACGACGTATGATAAAGAGAGGATCTTACATGAGTGTTCATGAATTATTGAATATATTAATCGAGATGAGGGCATTTTTCATTTGTCCTCAACGTGTTTAATACATTCAATAATACATGAGCACGAATGCAAGCTTCTGTTTGTCATTTGACATTTAAAACGCATTTAATTCACGATGTTTGTACAAAAAAAGTCAATATTACACCATAAGTAAACGCGACATCGCTAAGGACGTAGTGCGTGTATAGGGGATGTATATAACTAATTTGCATAATCTACAAATGGTTAATCGAATTTTGTCGAATTTATCACATGTCGTTATTACATTCTCAGACGCGACGTCCAATCTGACTTGAAACCCGATCTAAGCTGAACTATGTACGCCTACCCGCGGCGAGATCGGATTTTAATCAGATTGACACGACGCCATATGATAATACTGAGAACAAACGCAGCAGAAAGCAACGGTCTCTCTTTGTCGATTTATAGGTTGAAACAATGAGTACAAAGGAAATAAAACATTTGAACGAACATCAACAATAACCGCTGGTAGAGCTTATGTGTGTGGTGTGGGTAGGTGGTTTTACTGGACCCATATCTTCACACCGGGTTCAGCTATTATTCGAAACAAACGCTACACGTAATTACCTAGTCTACGTAAGAAATAGATGGGCTGCATGATGCTTCCACGCAGAGCTGAAACCGACCGCCCATGAGTATTGGTAAACCGCTTAGATGATTTAAAGCAAAGCGGTGCGAGTCGGTCCGCCCATGCTTATAAACCCTTTTTGTTTCATTGGGCGACAGGGCTTGAGATGTCATTTCATCTCAATTTCGGGTAAAAGGCCCAACGTCTCCAAAATGACCTATACAGTGTTGACGGGGACGTTAAATCCCAAATCAAACAAACAAAAACCTAGTCTATGCGAAAGTATCTGAGAAAAGAAATTGTTTAAATGTATTTCTAGCATTGCCTTGTACGATGGCCTCTGTTTTAGTGCTGCCACAAGCACGTAATGGGCGTTTTTATGCAGCACATACATAATAGGCTTAAATTAGCAAAATAAAAAAGCCTCGAGCGTACGCACTCTTTCAAGATTCAGGTCAGTCTGCATACACAATCTGTAAGAACATAGCGTCGACTTTTTTAGAAGACGGGCATCCGTCTATCCCCAACACGAAAACACGCCTTTTTAATGTTGACCCCATTGAACCCCGCTTTTGTATAGTAAAACTGGGGTTCACATGCGTATAACTTATTTTTTCTCATTTCTGCTCGAAATATAGACGAGGCGTTCCTACGAGTACACACAATCTATATTTTGAGCAGAAATAAGAAAAATATCACAATTTTTCATCTTATAATTAGAAGTGGAGGCAATGGTCAGGAATTAAAATTTTCGTTTTTCGGAGGTTAAGTTTATAATGTATTTGTATAGGCGTGTTTCCGTATTGCACTGCAAAGATTCTGATCAGACTATGTGGATGTACAGACTGATCCGAGTCTTTGCTCTGCTAATATCTCCGAAAACACTGTTTTAATTTTCATCGCCTAAATGAGTTTTGTCGTATTGTACAATGAATTATATATAGAGGAAATTTACTTTTTTGAGATGAATATCAAAAATATTTCATCGAGTGTGTTGAAAATATCCGAATTTTCACTAGTGCGAAACACGAGTGAACATTCTGATGTTTTCAACACACGAGATTTTTATATTTATCGAAAAAAAGTAAATTTTCTTTTTATTTTATAATATCTTAGAACACTTACTGTAATTGATCAATCGGATCTTGCGTCACAATTTTTGACTTGTTATGACGTCACAACTGTCAGTTTCAAAACATAAACAGATCGCCATTCACAACTGTCAGTTTCAAAACATAAACAGATCGCCATTTCGAAAACAGCATTTTTACAGTACAAAGAGTGCTTTTCAAGGTGTTTTACAGAATTATTTTGTAGATATAGTCAACACCCATGTAAAATTAGGTCTTCATATATGGTTATTTAAAATGAATTTTCCATAACAAAACAAAAAAAAAAAAGCTGCGACGTGATTTTAAACAATGTGGCATTGGCGACTAGCATAGACTCAGATCAGACTGAGCTTAAGCAAGTGCAGTCTGATCAGAGACTTTGGTACGCTGAAGCAATGCAATTCATAGAACCGTTATTGAATCAGTAAACATGCAGGCTGATTTGCCTTCACCTTAAAAACTACCACATTATTTGAGATCCTGTGTCGAAGCTGAATCCCAAACATACGCCACCGTGTCTACTAGGGCCTATGTTCGGATGCATAATTGTTTTACGGCGTAACAGTCCTCACTAGAGGCCAGAGCTTTATAAATGGCATGTCATCACTATACGCTGAATTTCATTAATTAAATAAATTCTTTTATATATTGTCATCACAACGTTTCTTTTATTGTTTACCAAGGGCCGCAATATAGAAAGGAACAAAATTACATGAAAATACCCATGAAATATATATATAAAAAAAAAAGAAATAATATATTTATACATGTATAAACGTGATCTATTTTTATTTCCCTATAATTTTGGATTAACGGCCCGGCCACGAATATTTAATTTATATCGAGGACAAAACACCTGGTCATCCGTTAGCAAAACATGCCTTTTTACATAAAATATCAGACCTTTTCATCTTGAAATTTTCGGTGGCAATATTTACAATGTATATCCATACTAATTTTAACAGGGCACTGGATAGAACACACATTGGTTGTGTATTGTAACTCAAACCGATAGGTGTGAAACTGCTATTACACACCATTAACACAGGTAAACGACGCTATCTCGACTACGGTCTAAGGGAATTAACTGATGTCAATCAAATATGGGATATCGGTAATCTGAGTGACAGTTCCTGTAGTACGAGAATTCCTGGTGGAACTTTTATTTAATTAGCTGCCGGCATTTTTATTTTCAAATTAACAACCCTTAATCCTTATATGAAGCATACAAAACTGTGGAAAAACAACGACGGTACCCTACTTAAACGGCTAAAATCTTCACTTTCTGTTAATATTGCAAATAATCGCCCGAATCAGGCGCAATGTGGTTACAATATTGTGCACTTTGATAGCAATTACAATATTTCAAAATTATAATTAATAGCGGCAATTTGCGATTAAATATGGAGCTTATTCAGAAAAACTTTATCGTCTACACACGCGTGTAATCTCAAAGCGTGCCATTCTCCGTCGACCGTGAAATGAACACATCTTCGCCTGGGCATCTCCTTGGAATGTAAATCAATCTAAAATGCGGTGTCTGATCTGCGTCTTATTTATTTATTTATTTATCAATCTAAAATGCGGTGTCTGATCTGCGTCTTATTTATTTATTTATTTTTCATGACCCGATTAAATTTTTTATACCTACTCAGCACTTTAAACAAACATTGCTAGTAATAAGATTACAATTGAAAGAAAGAAAGAAAGAAAGACAGAAAGAAAGAAAGAAAGATGGATTTTTAAAGAAAAAAAAGCTGGGGTTTACCGTGGTTTTCTTTTTTTTTATTTCATTTCAAAGACATAGGTGGTGGGTACTCGGTAGAGCCACCTCAATGAGGCGGTTCTAACGAGAACACAAAACTTATGTTTTTCGGTTTCCATTACGATAAGACAACCATGCGTTAAAGAACATTTTTTCACATCTCCAAAATGGCTACTTTTCTGATGAAAATCAGTGATCTTTTTCCTATAAATACGGCAAACATGGGTTGTGGGTGCTCGTTTGAACCGCCTCGATCGTTAGAACCGCCTCATCGAGGCGGTTCTAACGGGTACCCACAACCTATGTTTTGGAACAAAAATAAGAAAAAATAATGTATACCCCCGTAAACCCCAGTTTTCTCTATATGAAGTGGGGTATAAGGGGCTTCATTTCAC
Source organism: Lucinisca nassula (assembly GCA_963580285.1). NCBI lineage: Eukaryota > Metazoa > Mollusca > Bivalvia > Lucinida > Lucinidae > Lucinisca > Lucinisca nassula. The sequence continues at coordinate 100,101,564 of OY757015.1, forward strand.
GGACTTGTTCACGTGATGATTAACAAATTATCAAGAATTGACTAAGCCGCACGGATGTGTTATCGTAATTTATTTATTTATTTGTTTATATTTTTGGTCAATGCGTGGATTGTTGGTTATATTTAGAACCAGCTCGTTCCGATTTATTTATTTTTATATGTATGTATTTTTTTTTCAACTGTTAAATGATTTATTAAGATCAGGGTGTACACCTTTTCTGGCGTTCCTTCCATCATACCGGGGAAAAGAATTTGCATGTAAACCCAACTTTATATATTGAACAGTCGGATAATCAGGGATCAGCATGATTTTAACATAACAAACTATCTCATAGTTCGAAAGTACTTGCTTCTTATTCTTCTATATTATTTTAGTCGCTGTTGTTTTTTCATCACGGCAACAAGCCGTGTGATGAACACCCCCTTAAACAATGCTTTATATAGAGAAAACTGGGGTTTACTGTGGTATTCATTTTTTATTTCTTCTCCACATAGGTTGTGGGTGCTCGTTAGAGCCACCTCAATGAGGCGGTTCTGACGAGAACACAAAACCGGTTTTGAGTATCGATAAGTTTTCATTAACAAATTAACTGTTTTTGAGATATCAAGAATACCCTACTTTGCCGCACGGATTTATTTATTTAAAATTTATTTATTGCTCAATACGTTGATTGATGGATGAAGACCCCCTTAAACCCCAGTTTATATGGAGAAAAAAAGGGATTTACGGGGGTATTCATTATTTTTCTTATTTCTGCTCCAAGACATAGATTGTGGGTACTCATTACGACCGCCTCAATGAGGCGGTTCTAACGAGCACACACAACCTATGTTTTGAGCATGATTTTGACTTTATAAACACAACAACATAGGTAAAAAGATTTCAATTTGGCGCTTCTGTGCCCATAATCAACGTTTTATTACACTCAGGGGAAAACATCACGGGTATTAAAGCAGTAGATAATTATCGCTTTTATGACACGTGGATTGTGTATTGCGTTCCGGCTACCGACCGTCAGGAAGTCCGAAGATTAATGGACACGCGTGCACGTATAATGGATTACCCTTTTTCCGGAAAGATTGTGTCATGGGTACTACTGTGCATTCTTTATTCATATGAAGTTCTGGTGCTATTTAGATAATGAGTACCAATTGCTATTATTATTATTATTATCATTATTATTATTATTTTTATTATTATATCTTTGTTTATTTGTTTGATTTGAGGTTTAACGTCCCCGTCAATACTGTACAGGTCATTTTGAAGACGTTGCTTCCAATTTTGTTGGACTTTTACCCGACACTGAGATTAAATGGCATCTCGAGCCCAGCCACCCAATGAAACCAATAGGGTTTATAAGCATAGACGGGCCGACTTGTGCGCACCGCTTTGCCTCGGCAGGCTTAGATCCTCTAAGCGGTTTACCAGCACCCGTGTGCGGGTCGGTTTCAGCTCTGTGTGGAAGCATCATGCAGCCTATCTATTTCTTCAAGCCCCAGATCAGACGTCGAGCTTAGATCAGGGCCTTTGCTGCCAACCCATTACGGTCTCCGCCCAACGGGGCTTCATCACGTGAACGAGTCCGTGAAATGAACACCCCATTAAACCCCAATTTAAATAGAGAAAACTGAGGTTTACGGGGGTATACATTATGTCTCTTATTTCTGCTCCTAGACATAAATTGTGGGTACTCGTTAGAACCGCATCATTGCGGCGGTTCTGACTAGCACCCACGACCTTTGTTTTGGGTATAAATAAGAAAAATATCACAAATTGTCATCAGAAAGATGACCTTTTTTGAGGTATGAAAAATGCACTATATCACACGGGTGTGTTATCGTGATGTGAAGAAATAAATTGGGTTGCATGATGCTTCCACGCAGAGCTGAAACTGACTGCACAGCACATGAGTACTAGTAAACTGCATGGGGGGCTCTAAGGCTGCCCATGAAAAGTGGTGCGAGTTGGGCCGTCCATGCAGATAAACCCTACCGGTTTCATTGGGTGTCATCTCAGTGTCCGCAACATTACCTATACATTGTTGACGGGGACGTTAAGCCTCCAATCAAACAAAACTGGTAACCCATTAAGAAAACATGTCCTTGTGATAATGTTTTCTTTCTTATCTTCGAAATGTTAATTTATAGCTAAAAAAAAAACAAAACAAAAAAAGCACATTATTTTTATGATGAACAATACAATGTCTTGGTGCGGATAACACACACATTGTAACCACTCCAAACCTCTCTTTTCTGTTTATAATGTAAAGTGGGGTTTACGACGGTTTTTATTACATGGACTTATGAACATGTTGCTTTTCTAAACAATGTAATTTTAAATAATGCAATCTGACATCCATTAACTGTAAATGTTATTTTTTTTTATTTTTTTTTTTCAAAAAATAATGTGGAGTATCACATTCCAGAAAAAAATGGATTTTATGAGAACCGATAGTATTTTAAGTACAAAAAGGCTCAATTTTAATGGTTTGACAAAATGACATTTTTCTCGCTTAAAGTACCAAAACACACAGTTCTAAATTAACTAAACGTATCTACTAGAAGTATCTATCGTTCAATATCCCCCGGGGTCATTTTCACACACAGCCGGATTAAGACACAATATTGATAGGTAGCTATCGTAGGGCCTCAGTCAAAGGGAGAAAACCAAATATTGACTTTCTGTGCGACTGTCACGGTTGAAAGTCATCGGGCTAATGTCAGATATAGTTGGCCATGATCAGAAATCTAAGCCACCAATATCGGGAACGCCTGAAAAAGAAGAAAAAGAAGAACGAATATATAATATATATTATTTTATACATAGCAGTGAAATCATATCTGAAACAAATAAAAGCGATATTGTGAAAATATAAATGACATTTTCGCATTGTGAAAAATAACATGACCGTGTTATTTCACAGTAGCTGTCCGGACTACTTTTCTCGCCAAAATTCACATATGACTTTTGCATGTAAACCCAACTTTATATATTGAACAGTCGGATAATCAGGGATCAGCATGACTTATTTCTGAAGCCGGACTCGGTAGCTCAGTCGCATGCGCGAATGATTGGTGATCAGGAGGATGCGGATTCGATACCTGCCGGAGACGGCTATATTCTGTCGTGGATTTGTTTGATTTGAGGTTTAACGTCCCCGTCAACACTGTAAAGGTCATTTTGGAGACGTTGCTTCCAATTTTGTGGGACTTTTACCCGACATTGAGATGAAATGACATCTCAAGCCCTGTCGCCCAATGAAACCAATAGGGTTTATTAGCATGGACGGTCCGCCTCGCACCGCGGTTCCTGGACAGGCTTAGATCCTCTAAGCGGTTTACCAGTACTAGTGTGCGGGCCAGATTCAGCTCTGCCTGGAAGCATCATGCAGCCCATATATTTCTTCAAGCCCCTATGAGTGGGGGGCGGATTCTGTCGCGGAAACTGATCATGAAATCTTCTCTACATTCATTATCTTTCTTTCACTGTTTCAAAAGGGCAGCTGTCAGTTTCAAACAATAGAATTTGCGCCATACTGGTTAATCGCTTACGTATACTCAGTAGAAAAGTGGGGATAGGTAAACTGACAAGCTCGATATGACAAAAAAGTTTTGAGATGGCCTCTAAACTCCAGTCTGATTTCCGATAGCAAATTAAAGGAACTAAAGCTCTGTCGTCTATATCAGATTAACCCATTTTTTACCGACCCGAATTTGTCAACCTTATACATAGCACAAGTCCATTTCAAAATTTGATGGTGTGAAGTGTTTTCTAAATATATTTAAAAAATAAAAAATGGCTGAACTTTTTGCAATAAGAAGGTTCTGAACAAAAGCCGAGCTCGTTGGCGTCTGATCTGGGCCTGCACTTTTTGCTATAACCCGTTTTGTGGGATTCGGTACAAAATGGGTTAATGCACAACACTCACAAACTTTGGATAAACATATCTCGGACGCCCTAGGCGAGCAACTCACGTTATTTCAATATACACCGATACATCTTCAGTCATTTCAGAATAAGGAAAGTGGGTTTGTGTCGTTTTTTTCTTACTTTAAGATTTAAACATGACAGAACGAAAGGAGCCTATACTCACATTATATTATATAATATTAAAACTTTTACCACCCGATTTTCCGATTAAAAATTCCTGATAATTTTAAAATTTCTGCACATAACATACATTGCGGATACTCGGTAAAAAAGCCTCGACGAGGCTGTTCAAACGAGAACAATATAAAAAGTCACATCTATACTATCAGCCAATCAGACTACATTGTATACTGGTTTCGTTCAAATTCACAAACTGGTAGACAAACAGTATAGATCCTGATCAGATGGCTCCTTCAGAACTAATCTGATCGGGATCTACACTGTTTGCAAAGTTAGGGGTTGTCGTGAACAGCAGAATAAGGGTTAATGCAATGTAAAAAACAATTGGTTTGTGGTTTGTTTGTCATTTTAAACTTCACTTTTTTCTATGTTATTAAGATAATCAAACAATCCATAAACTAACGTGATCTTGCGTTAAGAAAAAGTGTTGAGAAGGCCTTTAAACTCCAGTCTTATTTCTGATACTAAACTGGGATGTGCTAATTAAAGCAACTAAAGCTCTGTCGTCCATATCAGGTTAACCCATTTTGTACCGACCCGAATTTGTCAGCCTTATACATGTATATAGCACAAGTCCATTTCAAAATTTGATGGTGTGAAGTGTTTTCTAAATATATTTAAAAAATAAAACAAATGGCTGAACTTTTTGCAAAAAGAAGTTCCTGAACAAAAGCCGAGCTCGGTGTCGTCTGATCTGGGCCTGCCTTTTTTTGCTATGACCCGTTTTGTGGGATTCGGTACAAAATGGAGTTAATACACAACACTCACAAACTTTGGATAAACATATCTCGGACGCCCTAGGCGAGCAACTCACGTTATTTCAATATACACCGATACATCCTAAGTCATTTCAGAATAAAGAAAGTGGGGTGTTGTCGTAATTTTCTTACTTTAAGATTTAAACAAGACACAACGAAAGTAGCCTATACTCACATTATATTATGTTATATTAAAACTTTTACCACCCTAAAATTGAAATTTTCAGATTAAAAAATCCTGTTAATTTTAAAATTTCTGCACATACCATACATTGCGGATACTCGGTAGAATGCCTCGACGAGGCTGATCAAATGAGAATAATATAATAAGTCACATCTTTACTATCAGCCAATCAGACTACATTGTATACTTTTTTCGTTCAAATTCACAAACTGATAGACAAACAGTAGAGATCCTGATCAGATGGCTTCTTTAGAACTAATCTGATCTGGATCTACACTGTTTGCAATGTTAGGGGTTGTCGTGAACAGCAGGATAAGGGTTAATGCAATGTAAAAAAAAAAACAATTGGTTTGTGGTTTGTTTGTCATTATAAACCTCACTTTTTTCTATGCAATTAAGATAATCAAACAATCCATAAAACTAGCGTAGTCTTACGCGGTATATCACGCCCCCACCACCACCCCAGCACACACACACCTTTTGACATAAACGATCAATTTCATAGCATAGCCTTCGGGTGAACCATTGTGTATTGTTTAAAAATGACAACATCGTATATTTTAGTTTAAGGGAGTAGGTGCGGGAAAGAAACACAGCTTCTGAAACGATTGCACAAATAAGATATTTTGCCAAATATAATATTTTATTTCGGCTAAGCCCAGAGAAGATTAAAATTAATTAATGAGACAAAGAAAAGAACCACTATGTTTGGACTTCATAAGAGAAAAAAAAACACGATCCGGACGAAAGATTCTTACTTCTTATGTATGACTTTTAGCCTCGAATCATAAATTCAGGGTGCTCATCTTTCTTATTTCTTCTCTAAAATATAGATTGTGGGTACTCGTTAGAACCGCCTCGCAGAGGCAGTTCTATCGCGTACCCACAAAGTATCTGTATAAGAAAAACATTATATTTTTTCTTACAATTGATGGTTTTGACCGTGAAATTTAGAGTGTATTTGAATAGACGTGTTTTCGTAATGATGGAAATATGCATCGTATTATATAAATCATAACTTATCGAGAACACTGAAGTTTTCTAAACACACGAATCTACAGGACTGGAGTAAAATCTAACAAACATTACCTAAACATGCCTATGTAAATGTAGATTGAAAATTTTACCGTCAAAAACTGAAAATTATTTGATCCTCACAAACAATAATTGTCTTATTTCTGCTAAAAACATAGATTGTGTTTACTCGTTAGAACCGACTCAGTGAGGCGATTTTAACAAGTACCCACAATCTTTATTTTGAGCAGAAATGAGATAAAATAATAAAAAAAACTTTTGAGCTTAAAATTATATCATCATCGTCATTCTAACGAGTCATTCAATCTATAATTAAGAGCAGAAATAAGAAAGAACTTTTTCTTAAATTGTTGTAAGTTGGCCGTGAAATTTACAATGTATTTGTATAGGCGCGTTTTCGTAATGGTGGAAATATACATCGTATCCTTCAAGTTTTCTAATTAAGCAGTTAGTAGTTTTCCTAGGCGAAAATATAATTAAAGCAAATCTTAAAACAAGCTTCAAAAGGTTGCAAATTAAAAACATAATTTTACATTATCAAATATAAATAAATAAATAAGTTATGCGTGCAAAGTATTTAATTATGGATGTATATTTGTTTTCTTAAAGCAAAATATTCTTTCTAATTCTATCAATAATATTATCCATATTGATACCGATTTTCAATTCTTATAACTTTTTTTGCGATTCATTCTAATACACTGTGTATACAAGCCCTGCGTCTGTGTAATCTTTACACATTTGTGATCCGAAACTTCAAATATAGCTATTTTCTACAACCTGTGGGCCACTTTTAATAAACTGTTTTTCTAAATTTTTTACTACATGAATATAGATATTAAATAGATCTTTCTAGTGAGAGGTTATAGCGCACGGAGAAATTTTAACAAATATGACTTTTGAGCCTTTGAATTAAGGCTATTTTTCATTTTTGTTGTAAAATACAAAGACTTAATAGGGAAATACCCCAGTGGCATTCATTAGAATCTGGGCCACTTTAAAAATTATTTTATTTCAACAAATTTGGTACCAAAATGAAGCAGATACATTTTTCTATCAAATGCGAGGTTATAATAATATCTTGTAGAAATGAAAATAAAAGATTTTATTAGTTAAATGACGGGCTCCTATATAACTCTATACATTTTCCTAGTATTACCTGTATGAAAACTAGCGACTGGCTGTGACGTCACAGAAGTGACAGATAAGTGTGGATTAGTACCTGTAGTACGAGTATTCCTGCTTATGTGTTTGTTTAAAGTGCTGAGTAGGTATAAAAAATTTAATCGGGTCATGAAAAATAAATAAATAAATAAGACGCAGATCAGACACCGCATTTTAGATTGATAAATAAATAAATAAATAAGACGCAGATCAGACACCGCATTTTAGATTGATTTACATTCCAAGGAGATGCCCAGGCGAAGATGTGTTCATTTCACGGTCGACGGAGAATGGCACGCTTTGAGATTACACGCGTGTGTAGACGATAAAGTTTTTCTGAATAAGCTCCATATTTAATCGCAAATTGCCGCTATTAATTATAATTTTGAAATATTGTAATTGCTATCAAAGTGCACAATATTGTAACCACATTGCGCCTGATTCGGGCGATTATTTGCAATATTAACAGAAAGTGAAGATTTTAGCCGTTTAAGTAGGGTACCGTCGTTGTTTTTCCACAGTTTTGTATGCTTCATATAAGGATTAAGGGTTGTTAATTTGAAAATAAAAATGCCGGCAGCTAATTAAATAAAAGTTCCACTTATTTGATATCTTTTTAAAGGTATTTAAACGGACAATTAGATTAAATCGGAACTTTTTTGTCAAATTGAAAAATAAATAAGTTATATTTGTTTAAAAAATAGTTTCCATTAAAGCGCCTGCTATTTCCAACAAGACATTCTGTACAGGTAAGCCGTGAAGGTCAGCGCACAGTAAAAGGCTTAATCATTTGCGCCAACGGCATAAATGTCAATAATAGTTGCGGTTGATAGTTGAAATGCATTCTCGGAACTTCTATATGCCACTATTATAGATTTAAGTAGTCATATAAGACTATATGGAACATGCTTTGGTACATAAGTTATTTATGTCGATCTTGCTTTCACCGTGCTTTCACTGTGCAAAAGCTTCCCTACTCGCTTCATACTCATATGTTACACATACAGATTCCTCTCCTTGTCCGGCTGATCTGGGTCTATGCAGTAGTCAATGTCCCATTTTTGGAAGCGTATAAAGATACATGTAAAGTGATAGATTCGACGTTTGAAATGTCAAGCACCGTAACTAGAAACACTGCATATCGATATACGAGCAGTTATACAAAATTCCGTGTCCTAGTTGTACGCAGCTTTTCGCTCATTCAATGTGTGTCTAACTTTGCTTTGATAAAGAAGAAACATAACGCATTCCATGCCCTGAAAAGCGGTCATCTCAATGTCCAATCAGCATAAATTATAATGATCATACAACGATTTTGTTTAAAAATTAAGGAATTAGCCGAACGTTTTTAACCCTTTTTGTACCAAATGGAAAATTCCTTCTCATATACAGCAAGGTCCCCGCCCATAGGGGCTTGAAGAAATATATGGGCTGCATGATGCTTCCACACAGGGCTGAATTCGGCCCGTACACTAGTACTGGTAAACCGCTTAGAGGATCTAAGCCTGTCCAGGAACCGCGGTGCGAGGCGGACCGTCCATGCTAATAATGCTTTTATAGAACGGTTATCCTTTGGAAGCAAGGAATACACCACAGAATTGAAAAATATGGAGTGTGCATGTTTTCTGGGCCAGACTAGCTAGTTTCGGCCAATTAGGCCTCATCAGTGACCCTCAGATATTTTCAAAATTCCACAATGGAATCAATGATCCCAAAGGACAAGAAAATATAATCTACACTATGATGTAGGGCAGGGAGACGTTTTAACGCCGCCACACATCCCCACACACCAGCTGTAGTGAAGTTAAATATGTTCTATAAAAGGGTTATCCTTTGGAAGCAAGGAATACACTATAGAACTGAAAAATATGGAGTGTGCATGTTTTCAGGGCCAAACTAGCTAGTTTCCGCCAATTAGGCCTCATCAGTGACCCTATTGTTTTCATTGGGCGACAGGGCTTGAGATGTCATTTCATCTCAGTGTCGGGTAAAAGTCCCACAAAATTGGAAGCAACGTCTCCAAAATGACCTTTACAGTGTTGACGGGGACGTTAAACCTCAAATCAACCAAAATCTTATATACAGCAGGAGTCCATTTCAAAATTTAGGGGTGTCAGGTTGTGTTTGCATCAAAATGTATTAGGAAAATGGCTGAACTTTTAGCAAACAGTGGAGGCCCTGATCAGACGCCGCGTTCTGCGGCACCCAATCTGGGCCTGCAATGTTTGCCAGGGTACCAGTTTTGGGGTTCCCGGTACCAAATGGGTTAAAGAAACTGGAATTTTGAATAATTTCATTACCGATAAGCATTTGGCTGTAATATTCACAGCCTCAGTGCAGTTACAGAAACTACTGGGCAGCAATGTTGCTCATACTCCAATGGATATATTTGCTCTTGCGACGTCACATGATCAAGTGACGTCAAAATAAACCATGGTTCTTTCCAATATGATTGGACGATTATGACGTCATGATGTCAACGGCGCTCTTCCGCTGTTGAAAGAAAGACTGCGTGCAATTACTTGTAATTGTTTTCTTGTGTCAATTTAAACCCTTGAACCAGAATTTTTGTCACCTCACGGGTGGAAAATAATGTAAATATAAGCAATAAACGTTCATTGAAGTATGAACAACATCGTATCATGGACAAATTTGTGTCGGGGTTCACTTTCTTTGCTTGTAACCCGGTGTTATTTTTACTTCAGTGAACGTTAACAAACAACAGTCATTTCTTAAATGCTTGTATATGTATTCCTACGGCACTTTTTTATGCGTTTCTAGTTTGCTTAGATGCCAAGGTAACCCGTAGTATATTCATGATGATAACTGTCTGTGAATGTAGCCTTTTGTTCCAGACAGTTAATAGTAGTCATGTTCGTATACACGTGAGAAACTGAATTAGATATGCAAGCCAAATTGTGTGAATGCTGTTGTATTTTTTTTTCTTTTTGGTGCCCTGCAAGCACACGACGTCAACTGATTGATTCAATTTTGTGTGCCTGCCTAGGCGGTTCTGTTCTTCTCAATAATTTGTATGAGAGGGGCATTAGTATCTCGCGAGCAAATGTGCGGGTATGTAAGACAGAAATCAGTCTGAGTATCCACTCGGTCATTTTACAGTCTACCCAGTCTGCATGGAGAAGCTTCACCACTTATTATTTGAGCCCCGCCAAGCGAATTTGTGTCTTCGAGCATTCCGTCATGACAAATTTTAACTGCGCATGCCCAGCCATACAGAGGTGCCAGGGATATGGTTTTCTGTCTGAAGGTTCCTCTTGATTCACTGCTTGTATGAGCGAGCAGCGAAGGTTCTGGCGAGACTGCGCGGATGCTAGCATAGGGGATAAGTACCAAAATCGCTTGACGGGGCCCATTTTGTGTTTACAGGGTTTGGTTGTTTGTTTTATTTGAGGTTTAAAGTCTCCGTCAACACTATTTAGGTAATTTTGGAGAAGTTGCTTTCAATTTTCTGGGACTTTGAGCAGGCTTAGACCTTCTAATTTGTTTACCAGTACTCGTGTGCGGTCAATTTCAGCTCTGCATGGAAGCATCATGCAACCCCATCTATTTCTCCAAGCCCCGATGGGCGGAGGCAAACAGAGTTTGTATTTTAGATGGTAGGTGTAAGACAAATATATTCATTCCTGACGATTGCCTTCACGTGTATTTTGTTCCATTGGGCTTCCACCTAATGATCAGTGGAGATTCGAGATCGCGGACGCGCAGGTTAAACTTCGGTATCTTCGCTGGGCGCATGTCCAAAGACATCTAATAGCCCATCTAAAATGAGCAGTTACAAGCGAAATTATTGCAAAAAACTTGTGTCCCCGCCCCCGCCCCCTCCCCAAACACCCCACCCCCAAGTGAAGCCTCTGATCGGGCTTCACTTTTGTAGTCACGCAATGTTTTCTGGCTAAGAGGTTATGCAAAGTAATTTTTGTCTCTCAATGCGCACAACTTGTGCGCATTGAGAAACAAAAAAAATACTTTGCGTAACCACTTGTCGGGGCCCAGTGATGGATTTCTGAACAGTCCGTGCGTGTACAATCAAACTTAAACAGTTAGAAAACCTTTGTGACCATGAAAATTTGTTCGAAATAGGGGTCGTTCAAACTATCGAGGGCTGATCATAGCGCCAGGGCATGGTGCAAAATAGGGATCACTCAAGGATAACTTTTCGACCTTATATAAGATAAAGTATGTTGTGTGTACTCATAAGAATACGGCCCCCGCCCATAGGGGCTTGAAGAAATATATGGGCTGTATGATGCTTCCACGCAGAGGTGAATCAGGCCCGGACACTAGTACTGGTAAACCGCTTAGAGGATCTAAGCCAGTCCAGGAACCGCGGTGCGAGGCGGACCGTCCATGCTAATAAACCCTATTGGTTTCATTGGGCGACAGGGCTTGAGATGTCATTTCATCTCAGTGTCGGGTAAAAGTCCCACAAAATTGGAAGCAACATCTCCAAAATGACCTTTACAGTGTTGACGGGGACGTTAAACCTCAAATCAACCAACCAACCCATTAGAATCGCCTCGTTGATGCGATTCTTAACCCAGGCGAATCTAATGAGTACACATCTTTTTCAAGTTTTCAAGATAAAATAAAAAACTAGAAATGCGTCCATAGGACACGGAGGCCCCCGCCTAAAAATATGTCTATGTTCGTATTCATCCATAGAAAGTTATTGACCGTGTTTAAGTTTTGGACCCGTTTTTCACATTTGACCTCTAAGTATAACCTTGACCTTGGAGGTAAGGACCTTGGTTTTTGTGTGAGGCAGATTGTCTCATGACTGCGTTTAAGTTTCGGACCATTTTTTTACCTTTGACCTCTAAGTATGACCTTGACCTTGGAAGCATGGATCTGGGTTTGCACGTGACACATCGTCTCATGATGGTTAACATTTCTTCAAAGTAATTTCAAAATCCATCCAAAAATAAGTAAATTATTGACTGCGTTTAAGTTTCGGACCCTTTTTTGACCTTTGACTTCTAAGTATGACCTTGACCTTGGAGATACAGACCTGGGTTTTGCATGTGGCACATTGTCTCATGATGGTTAACATTTCTACAAAGTAATTTCAAAATCCATCCAGAAATAAGTAAATTATTGACTGCGTTTAAGTTTCGGACCCTTTTTTGACCATTGACCTCTAAGTATGACCTTGACCTTGGAGGTACGGACCCGAGTTTTGCACGTGACACGTCGTTTCATGATTTCTGCCGAGCAATTTTAAAATCCATCAAGAAATAAGGAAGTTATTGACCACGATTAAGTTTCGGACGCATGGACGAACGGTCGGACGGACAGGGGCAAAGCTATATATCCTTTCCACCAGTCTTCGAATGGCAGGGGCATAAAAAACTCCAAATATTTTTATACTTGATAAATGGATTTATTTTCTACTTAGCAGTGAAATCAGTGCATATTTTAAACAAATAAAAATTACATTTTAACATTGGCAATATGATATTTTCACACTGTGAAAAATAACGCTACCATGTTATTTTCGTACTACTTTATTTCGACAAAGTCAAGTATAAAATATTTTTTTTCTCGATAAATACCAAAAATAGTTCACCGAGCGTGTTGAAACTTCGCACTCGTGAAATCATACTCGTGAAAATTTTGATATTATTAATACACTCGATGAAATATTAAAAAAGTGAACGTCAGAGTGAAATCAAAAGAGGGTCATCTCTTTAACATGGATTAAGCTTATTTTTTTTAGCATTGGCAATAAGTTGCCTTGAAACCGACCGAACACGAATATTGCTAAACCGCTTAGAAGCCTGCCCAGGCAAAGTGGTGCTTGTCGGATCCCCCACCCCACCCCACCCAACCCCACCCCACCACCACTACCCGCATAAAAATCCTAGCGGTTTTTAACGGCAGGGCTTGAGATGTCATTTCATCTCAATGTCATGCAAAAGTCTCGCAAAATTAAAAAAAAACGTCCTCAAAATGACCTAAGTAGTGTTTACGGGGACTCCGAAGTTGAAGCCGCTCAACGCCAAATGACTCAACCCCCGCCACACACATTCCAATTTCACTGCTCATCTTCCCAAGGCATTTGCATTCCCTGTATGTTTTTCCTCGCCATGCTGAACCCGGAATATATTCTTTTTTAAAACCAAAATAGATCAAGATCAGCTGGCTTCTGCCAGTTTTCAGCATAGTGAGGGTTTATAGTTAATATTCTAGTCCTTCGGGATCATTATTTCCATTGGGGAAGTTTGAAAATGTTTCAGGGTCACTGATGAGGCCTAATTCACCGAAACCAGCTAGGATGGCCAAGAAAAATCTTGTACACTCCCTAGGTATCTTATATGTCTTGTAGTCATTGCTTCCAAATGATAACCTTTCTCTATATTTATGTTTTTGGTGCGTGCTCGCCTTGTTCGTTTTTTATCCCCCGACCAAATAGGTTCGGGGGATATAGCGATCAGCCTTGCGGCCGTCCGTCTGCCCGTCCGGACGTACCGTCCGTCCGTCCGTAGACACAACATTGTGATGGCCATAACTCCTATACTCTTTGAGATTTATTGATGGTTCTTGGCACAATTGTTCACAAGGCTGAGACGGCGCGTCATGCGCATTAACCAGAACTCTGGATGCCATACCTTTTTAGTTATCTCCCCTTTGTATAATTGAAATAACTACTTTGTGATGGTCATAACTCCAATAACCCTTTGAGATATATTGATGGTACCTGGCACAGTTGTTCACAAGGCTGAGACGGCGTGTCGTGTACAAGAACCACAACTCTGGGCGTCATGGTTTTTGAGTTATCTCCCTTTCCATTAAAATCGAGTGACTATCTTGTGATGGCCCTAACTCCAATACCCTTAAGAAATATTGTCGGTACCTGGCACAGTTGTTCACAAGGCTGAGACGGCGTGTCATGCACAAGAACCACAACTCTGGGTGTCATTGTTTTGAGTTATCTCCCCTTCCAATAAAATGGAATCACTACCTTGGGATGTCCATATCTCCAATACTCTTTGAGATATATTGATGGTACTTGGTACAGTTGTACATGAGGTTAAGCAGGCATGTCATCTGCAAGAACCACGACTCGCGGTGCCCTGGTTTTTTAATTATCTCCCCAGACGATATACCCTTGTGATGGCCATAACTCCAATACTTTTTTGGCACAATTGTAAACAAAGTTGAGAGGGCGCTTCATGCGTAAGAACCGCAACTCTGGGTGCTATGATATTTGAGTTATCTCCTCTTCCATATTGATGGTACTTGATGCAGATGTACATGAGATTAAGCAGGTGTGTCATGCTCAAGAATTACAACTCTGGGTGCTCTGTTTGTTTTAGTTATCTCCCCTGACAATATAACCTTGTGATGGCCATAACTCCAATACCCTTAAGATATATTGTTGGTACCTGGCACAGTTCTTCACAAGGCTGAGACGGCGTGTCATGCACAAGAACCACAACTCTGGGTACCAGGGTTTTTGAGTTATCTCCAATACTCTTTGAGATATATTGATGGTACTTGGTAAAATCGAGTGACTACCTTGTGATGGCCATAACTCCAATACCCTTAAGATATATTGTCGGTACCTGGCACAGTTGTTCACAAGGATGAGACGGCGTGTCATGCACAAGAACCACAACTCTGGGTGTCATGGTTTTTGTGATGGCCATAACTCAAATACCCTTTGAGATTTATTGATGGTACTTGGCACAATTGTAAACAAGGTTGAGACGGCGCTTCATGCGTAAGAACCACAACTCTGGGTGCTATGGTATTTGAGTTAACTCCCCTTCCAATATAACAGTATGACCACCTTGTGATCACCATACCTCCCTTTGAGACATATTGTTGGTACTTGATGCAGATGTACATGAGGTTAAGCAGGTGTGTTAGTTATCTCCCCTGACAATATAACCTTGTGATGGCCAAAACTCCAATAACCTTTGAGATTTATTGATGATACTTGGCACAATTGTATACAAGGTTGAGACGGTGCTTCATGCTTAAGAACCACCCTTCCAATATAACAGTAGGACCAGCTTGTGATCACCATATCTCCAATACCCTTTGAGACATATTGATGGTACTTCGTATAGAAATACATGAGCTTAAGCAGGCGTGTCATGCGCAAGAACCACAATTCTGAGTGCCCTGGTTTTTTAATTATCTCCCCTGGCAGTATAATCTTGTGATGGCAATAACTACAATACTTTTGTGATATATTGTTGGCTTAATTCTGCTGCACTTTCTATTGGTGAACAATCTTCTGAAGGCCATATTGGCTTTTGGTCGGGGGATTTGCCATCTCTTCCGATGACTATTTTGTGTGTGTTGGTGGGGGTGAGGGGTGGGGGTGGGGGGCTTCATTTAAATCTATCTATCTATTCTTCCCGTGTTTTGAGACTTAAAACTTGTGTAACGCCAATTTGCATATGTTGCAAACCTGTAGCACTGGAATAAAACGCTGGGAAATTTTGTTAAAATTTTAGCTGATATGAAATTCTAAGACATTTTTCTTATATTAAGGATTCCTATCTGGGTCACGCAACCAGCCCCCGTTATAACATACCAAGAAACATCAACGAAAACATGCCTATATAATTCTGGTCCCATTGATCCCCCCCCCCCCCTTTTATATAGTGAAACTGGGGTGGGTTTACGGGGTAAACCTTATTTTTCTAATTTCTGCTCTAAAATATAGATTGTGGGTACCCGTTAGAACCGCCTCAGTCTAAATAGCTGTGTTTTCCGCTAACATGCTAAAAACAATTAGGGTCGGTAGGTTGAATCGAGTTTTTATTTGATGAAAAAAACAAACAAAAGTCTTGTAAAGGCCTTTATTCAATCCATATTACCAGAAAACATTCAAATAATGAGGCGCAAAACGTATTAGTTTATGCCATTTTGACAGTTTCAATTTCTATCAAAAGTGCTTGAGAATATTAAGAACTATTTTCAATTTATTTCTGGCTGGCTATAAACCTGCAGGGTCGGAAAAAAAATCAGAGTCGGTCGGGTTAGCGGAAACATATTTTTAGGCCTAATATAAATGCATATTTCAAACGATACTGTTTGTGAATAGATATCAAAGGTGTTAAACAGAAAAAAGAATATTTGTCTGACTTGAATTTCAGAAATAACCTATAATTACTTTTTCAAAAGTAATAGATGTTCTATGTATTTGTCAGATTTCAATTTCAAATCTCATACTCGATCGACTGTTTCATACAGAAAAAAAAAAAACAGAGACGTCTTTTCTTTTGTACACTGTTACGTTGCTACTTTCAAAGGTATAATTTAGGAAATGACAAAGCTGTCTATTGACTGAGTTTTATTTATCACTTTTGTATCTGGGCTGCGAGAACTTTAAGGAGCAATGGGACAAGGATTGTCAATTCTTTATAGAAATTGATTTTTGTTCGGTACTGTTTCTTTCTTTCTTTCTTTTTTCGAATTACGATATGAGTGAGTGAGTATGTGTGTTTTACGTCTCCCAACGGAGACGGGACCTCGGTTTAAAGACTCATCCGAAAGTCTGGAGAAGCCTGGTTTACAAGTCGAAGTAGCGTAAACACTATACCACGGATGCTTCTGAATAACGATATGATTAAAACGTTTCTGTTTTCTTTGCTTTCTTTTTTGTTAGCTCACTTGAGCCGAAGGTAGCTATTCTGATTGGTCTCCGTCCGTCGTCATCGTCGTTGTCGACCGTCCGTCCGTTCACAATTTCTTTAAAACAACATCTCCTCCTAAACCACTGAACAGATTCGGACCAAACTTGGCAGAAATGTTCTTTGGGTCCTCTCTCAAAGCTGTTCAAAGAAGCCCATTCCATGTAGAACTCTGGTTGCTATGGCATCGAAAAAGGGAAATAAGACAAAATAAACTTTAAAAATCTTCTTCTCTGAAACCAGAGGGCCCAGGTCTTTGACACTTGTTATGAAGCTCCATCTAGTGGACCTCTACAAAATTGATAAAATTATAGCCTTGGGGCCAAAAATGTCCTCGCTCCGGGCCCATGGTTTTTACATGGGCTTATATTGGAAAACCTTTAAAAATCTTCTTGTCTGAAACCAGACGACCCAGGTCAGTCTTTGATATTTGGCATGAAGCTTCATCTAGTGGACCTCTACCAAGATTGTTCAAATTATAGATTAGGGGCAAAAATGCCCCCGCGCCGGGGCCTACTGGTTAGGGAAATCCTTTAGACATCTTCTTGTCTGAAACCAGAAATCCATGTCTTTGATATTTGGTATGAAGTTTCAGCTAGTGGACCTCTACCAAGATTGGTCCAATTACATCCCTGGGGCCAAAAATGCTCCCGCGCCGGGGCCCAGTGGTTTTACATATGCTTATATAGGGAAAACATTTAAAAATCTTCTTCTCTGAAACCAGAAGGCCCAGGTCATTGATATTTGGTATGAAGCTTCATCTAGTAGACCTCTACCAAGAGTGTTCAAATTATAGCCTTGGGGTCAAAAATGCCCCTGTGTCGGGGCCTTTTTGGTTGTACATAGGCTTATATAGGGAAATCCTTTAAAAATATTCTTGTCTGGGGGGGGGGGGGCAAAAATGCTCCATTACGAAAACACGAGTATATAATTTTGACCCCGTTTAAACCCCGCAGTTATATATAACTGCGGGGTTTAACAGGGTCAAAGTTATATACTCGTAGGATTGATTTCATATCTCCAGAACAAGCATTTTTCAGATGAAAATCAGTTATCTTTTCGTATTTTAAGTTCAAACATTGATTGTGGGTTCTTAGCAGTACCGACAATCTATGTTCATCAGCAATAAAGAATCTACCGAATAAAGGTGTAAAACTTATTATTCCCAATCTAAAGTTGGATTTTCCAGGGTTCTCATTTCACGGACTGTTTAATGTAATGCCATTTCCTCCCATCAAGTATCGGCTCAAAGTCAGATTCTGGAGAATATGTGAAAATTTGACAAGCTACTGACAAACGGACGACAGACAGGTTATGCCATAACTTGGGCCTATATGATGATTTGGAGCTTTTCATCTAATAACTCGCAAACAATCGAAAATTATAATTACACACTGCAAACATCAAAGGTTTTGTTTTGGACATATTTTAATCAAATCAAAGCATTGACAGCACTATTCTCTGGACAGATGTCGCAGCTTAGAGTAGCTCGCCCGTTTCTTGCCTTGTCTTCCTGTTTTCATATTAGCATACGTATAAAGGTACCAGGCAAAAGGACAAATGCATGTTGGCTTTAGGTGTCTGAATATGAACCACACATCCCTCAACGTTGTGCTTTCATTCATTCCTTTTTGGGTCGATCGACCCAAATTTACTAAATGGCCAAGCGGAATTTATGCAGTTGTCCACGTGACCATCCCTGATTTGGGAAAACCAATATTATGTTTTATTAATAGAACTTGAAACGTTGCGCTGTTTTTATCGATGCAACAAGAGCTATCTATAGAGTCTTGACAATCGTGTGCTGGATAATACCCACATAAGACGCCGCGGAATGTGTTGTCTGATCAGCAGGTTGGTTGCACAGGAACCTCACTGTTTGCTTAAATAGTGGCATTTGAGGGTTAAACGGAATAGTGTAAGAATGCCAGGTCGCACACGTAATGAAAGAAAAACAATATCTTAATCCAGGCCACTATGTCACGTAACGTCTTTCGGAACATTCTATTGATAAAACTGTTACACAAATGTATGCCAAGTCGAGTAAAAATAGACTTGTCGCACTCCTGCTAAGAACTAAATTTTAAAACCCTGAAATGTTTAAGTGCAAAAATGAGTACCTCAGACTTTATAGGTGGTACCTTTATTAGACATACAGTGTAGACCAAGATCGGATATGGAGTACATTGCTTCTGATCAGGTCGGCATTGTTCGCCATATGTATGCAACAACAGTTTTGAACATGATTCAGGGCCGTTCGCAGACTCTGAAAAGGGGCGGGTTGAGGATGCGAATTTCAGGTATTTTGCAGAGGGTGAAAAACTGTATAAATCTGAAATAATTTCCAAAAGATGGGAGGGGCTGCGTTTGCACCTTCCCCACTCTGTTGAACAAAATCCAAGTACTACCCTAAGACTTCAGAGCGCAGCGAAAGAAGAAAATTCTGGACTGTGCTCGGCTAAGTTTGTTTGATTTAAGGTTTAACGTCCCCGTCAACACCGTATAGGTCATTTGGAGACGTTACTTCCAATGTTACGGGACTTGCGTGGAAGCATCATGCAGCCCATTTATTTATTCAAGCCCCGATAGGCGGGGCGGGTGGACTGTGCTCGTACACTTGGGCATTGGCAAACAGAATCTAAATAATCAGATGCCACATAACGCGATATCTGATCAGCTCCACTGTGTTTGCTTAAAGTTAAACTAACAGTTCGATTCTCAGCTCAGGATTGGGGTTGGAATCCCGTAAAGTATACTTAAACCCACCAGTAATTTTTACTGACCATTCCAAGCCGGTTCTTTTGCTGTGGTTTGTTCCTGCTTTTTATTGGCGGTTCTGATTTTTTCCCTAATTATGTATGTTATTATGTTGATGATTCTTATTCTTTCTCCCCCCATTTTGGTTCATTTTAGTTGTGTTTGTCCTTCCAGTTAAATGTTTGTCATGTTGATGATTCTGATTCATTCCCTCATTATGTTTGTTTTCCTTTTTAGCTACGTTTGGGTATTCTGAGTCACCACCTGTTTGGGAAAGATCTGCTGACTCGGTTTAGCAGTGGTCTGTTTGGTTTATTGTCGTCACTCCATGTTTCGACTTCTTTCCCTGGTGATATTGCGGGGAGGATTTGGGATTTGATTGTATCAGTTCCTGATCATTCTATTTTCAATTTAAACCCATTTAAGCGCAATGGATTCTTCCACTATCATTTTAATGAGTTCATTTGTTAAATAAGGGGACCAAGGTTGATTCTATTTTTGTTACTCTAACATAAACTGGTATATATTTCAAGAAAACAGTGAAGACCCAGATGAGATGTGGCGTCTCATCTGGGTCTGCACTGTCTGACTCGCATCTCATCTGGATCTGCACTGTTTGCCTATATCCAATTTACAGGACCATCAGATGCCAGGCTTATATGGGTTCAAATAAGCAATATTGACCCAAGCTCTATGCTTGTGATATTTTTTAAGATTTTATAATTTTATATCTACGTTTAACACATTCTCCACATACTGCCCCATGCTCCTGTAGGCATTTTTGACAAAGATCTAAGACGATCAATGTCAATGACTGTTATGTTATGAATATCTTAGAGAAAACAGTATTTTTGTGTCCATATCTCTTGTCCACTATAACCAAGCAATGTAGAAGTAAAACAAAGATCAGGAATTGATACAATTAACTTACTACATCCATAAAAGACACCAAAGGGAAAGAAATACAAACATTAAGCGACCAGACCATAATGGAAACCTAAACAAAAGAAGGCCATATGGACAGATACTTTCCCACAAAATGGCCATATGGCCATCCAAAACTAAAAGACACAAGTGATACACACAGTAAGTAACAAACAACAACATAAATAAATCGCCACAGAAGAGCCGCCTTGGAACGGTCAGTGGAAGATTTCCACTGGGGGGCTTAAATCGATTTTACGTGGCCACAATCCTCGCCCTTACTTCCGTCGCGATTTAGACAAAAAAATTGTTCAGTCCGCATGAAGGCCTCCTAACTCATCAGTGCAACATCTCCGTGAACACAGAAATCAAAGAACCACAGAGGTGAGACAACGGTGAGGACTCGACAGCAAGAAACCACTGAAATGCTGGAGCAAAAGAAAACCAACAGTTAGACAAGCCTCACCTCTCCATAAGTGTTGGGTAAGAGGATTGTTCCAAAAGTCTGTGAATACATGTGAAATTCACCTCTCCACAACAAATAGGTATTGAGGATTGACAAACCAAATTAGTAAGCAGTTACATATATAAATGTAGGTTATATAGTAGATTGTACGACCAGTAATGAATACAAAAAAAAACAACATTTGTTCCTGTATATCCGATTTCTCAATTTATACTGAAAAAGCCAGTGTTGAGATAGTTTAGCCCTTTTTCTTGCCATTTGCAGTGATACGAAAACAGTGTCATGCTTTAGATCGAGACAGGAACTCGATCACTACGATAATACACCTATACAAACTCAGATCATTGTTACGCCAGTAAAAATGAAAATTAAAGTCGATGAAAAAATTGTATTGGTTTCTTATGTCTGTTTAAAATATAGGTTGTGTGCTCTACAGTCTATTCATTAGAACTGCTTCATCAAGGTTCGGAATGAGGTGGTTCTACATGTAGTTCTCCCATAAAACACTACTTTTATTAATAGAGTTGAGGGGGGGGGGGGGGGTTAAAAATTATAAAGTCGGCGTTATCTTCACTATTTCATTATGCGAAACTACGAAGACTGTTCAAATATGAATGCAAGTGGAACGTTTTCTCATGCACTAATGCGAAAATCAACTGGAAATAAATATCACAGCGTAGAAAAACATTTTACCTATACATTGATACCAAATCTGTTAAAATTCGTGCACTTTTGCCATGTATATCGTCCCATAAACACTGTCTACTCGTGTATACTAATACAAAACATGGTTGGAAGAAGGTCAGAGTACGCCGTTGAAATACGGTCCTATATTAAGAATCGTTGTATTCTTGGTATACGGTGCAAAGACATTTTTGATGAAATATGTTCGGTTTATGGGCATAATGAAATGTCTTTTCCGACAGTTTTTCGTTAATGTAAGAAATTCAGCTGTGGGCTAGGCTCAACAGAAGATGCACCACATGATCGTCGGCCGAAAAGAGCAACATCTGCCAAGATGGTTGCTAGAGTGAAAGAAATAGTTGCTACCGATGCACGATACACCACTAGGGAAATAGCTAGTATGGTTGGCATCTCATTAGAAGCAGCTCATACAATTCTGAAACGGAATTTGAAAATGAGAAAGATCTGTGCTAGATCGATTCCCCATCTGTTGACAGATGAGCATAAAAGACACGCGTTGATTTATTGTTTACAAATTCTCCATCCCCAGTAAGCCGCGTTAAGGGGATGCCCCCGATTGGCAAAGCTGATCATGACATAGTCCTTGTTGCGTATGACATAAAAGCTAAACGAATCAGACAAGTCCTGCGTAAAGTTTTTCTCTACAAACGCGCGGATATGGATGGTCTGCGAGACCATATGGCGCGATTTAAGGATTCGTTCCTTTCCTCTGACCTCTCGCACATGTCAGTTAATGACTTGTGGGTCAGTTGTAAGTCCGAATTAACTACGGCAATGGAAAGGTTTATACCAACGAAAATGACCAAAACAAATTATAGTGCACCATGGATCGATAACACGAGAAAACATCTCACCAGAAGACGCAATAGAATGTATTTTCGTGCTCGCAAGTCTAACAGCCCCGACGTTAAGAACCATTACAAACGGTTCAGAGCACATGTGCAAAAGGTTATAAGAGATGCATTTTGGAAGCATGTTTCCAGCATCTTTACCTTTGAAGATGACAATAAAGATCCCGATAGCCCCCAAAAGAATGGTAAAGCTAAAAAGTTTTGGTCACTCGTAAAGCCCCTGAAAAAGGCGATAAGGCTAATATTTGCAATAAACAGTTTCAATCAGCATTTACGCGTGAAACTGATGGTGAGCTACCATCTAAAGGTGCAAGTCCGTTCCCCTCTATGGGGGACATTACAGTTGACCCCAATGGGGTCGCTAAACTGTTAGGTAAGCTCAAGATACATAAGGCATCTGGGCCCGATGACCTGAATGCCAGGGTACTTAAGGAATGTAGTGCTGAAATATCTCCTGTGTTGGCCTTTATCTTCAATGAATCACTTGCCCAGGGCACTGTACCAGATGACTGGCGACAAGCAAATGTTACCCCGGTCTATAAGAAAGGGGAAAAATATGATGCAGCAAATTATAGACCAGTGTCGCTAACATGCATCTGTTGCAAAACCCTGGAGCATATATTAGTAAGCAACATCAACAAACACTTAGCCTTTGAGAGCATTCTTACTGACTGTCAACATGGTTTCCGGAGTCAAAGGTCTAGCGAAACGCAGCTTGTTCAATTTTTCCATGACATTGTGAGCAATCTGGATGGTGCCATAAACCGTGGCCACAAACAGACTGACTTAATCATCATGGACTTCGCTAAGGCCTTTGACAAGGTACTCACAGAAGGCTATTACATACACTGGAGTACTATGGGATAAGAGGATCCACACATAGGTGGATTAGCTCATGGCTTTCTGGGTGCTCACAACAAGTTGTACTTGATGGCCAAGCGTCTGATCCTGTCCCTGTTTAATCTGGAGTCCCCCAAGGTTTGGTTCTTGGACCGGTCCTTTTCTTGGTTTTCATTAATGATCTCCTCGATAATATCAGGTCATCGGTCCGTTTGTTTGCTGATGATTGTGTCCTGTATAGCAACATATATTCTCCTTCTGACTGTCTTATTTTACAAAATGACCTGGATCAACTTGCACAGTGGGAGGCCGATTGGCAAATGAAGTTCAATGTGGCCAAATGTCACTCAATGAGGGTGTCACGACACCCCCCAGACAAGCAAATTAAGTTTGACTATACTCTTCACCAGCAAATTTTGGAGCATGTTCAATCCGCAAAATTTCTAGGTATCACCATCACTGACGATCTTGATTGGGGTCAACATATCTCTGAGATTACATCTAAAGCAACTAGGACTTTAGGATTCCTTAGACGGAACTTGGCTTTTGCACCTAGGCAGACAAAGGATGTTGCATATAAAACATTGGTTCGCCTTCAACTTGAATATGCATCACCCATTTGGCATCCCTAAGTTAAAACTCAGACTCAGCAGGTGGAGAAGGTGCAGAGGACAGCTGCTCGATGGACCTGTAGGAGATGGCGAAATAGAAGTAGCGTCGGTGACATGCTTAATGAGCTAGAGTGGCCGTCCCTGGAGGCCCATCGTGAGCAGTCCTCTTTAACCTTCTTCTACAAGATACACTCTGATTCAGTGTCTATTGATAAAGATAGGTACTTGACCCCTGTAACAATGTCGACCCAAACAAGGGCATCAAAAGTAAACGACTCACAATATCGAAGATACCAGTCCTATAGTGATGCCCTGAAGAACTTTCTTTCCTAGCACTATTCCCCAATGGAATAGTCTTCCCTCCTCTGCGGTGAATGCCAAGTCCCCAGAAGAGTTTAAAGCCCGCACAGTGTAAAATTGGGACACAGAGGTATGCGTTTTAGGATACCTCTGTTATGCAGATTGTAAATAGTTTTACGGACGCATCCAGTGCCTGTCTCTTTTTTTTCCAGCTAAATTCTAAATTTAGCCACCAAATCAACTGAGATAATGGCCAGATATGACCGACTCATTATAAGAAGATAGATAGATAGATAGCGCCAAGAAGTTGCTTAAAAAGTTTCCAAATTACAATGCACGGTCTTTCGCTAATGTCGTCACAGGTGACGAGACATGGGTTCACTTTTTTGAGCCAAAACGAAAGATTCAGAACAAAATATGGGCAACAAAGTATTGCAAAAGACTATGCATTGCAAAGCGGACCATGAGCGTCAAGAAGGTATTGTATGCCATATTCTTTTCAAATCAGGGCCCTGCTATTCAGGTTGCTGTGCCTAAAGGCAAATCTGTAAATGCAAAGTTTTACAAGAATAAAGTTCTTCGAAAATTGAAGACATATTTCAAAGAACGAAGACCCGCAACTGGTTTGGCCGATGTCAGATTGCTACATGACAATGCGTCATTGCACAAGGCGTTCATTTTGCAAGACTATCTGAGGCAGGAAAAAGTTGTTAAACTCCCTCACCCCCCGTATTCCCCTGACTTTTCCCCGTGTGACTTTTTTTTTGTTCCCGCGGCTGAAAAAAATACCTTTCTGGTCGAAAATTTGTACAGCGCAAACACCTCGGTTCTGCAATATTCCAGTGCCATCATAGTATACCTCGAAAATAATAACAAAATGCATTCAATGATTGGATCAGAAGACTGAAAGTTTGTATATCTGTTAAAGGGGACTACTTTGAGGGGACAAAATAAATTTTTCATCGAAATCTATCACGGAATCATTTTTATGTGCTTAGTTGCATTCATATTTGAACAGTCCTCGTAGAGTACAATCATACAGTGTGCACTATTTGTGCGTTAAGATGTCTTTTGTAGAAAAGAAGAACACTACGAGGACTGTTCAAATATGAATGCAACTAAGCACATAAAAATGATTCCGTGATAGATTTCAATGAAAAATTTATTTTGTCCCCTCAAAGTATTCACCTTTAACAGATATACAAGGGCCCCCGCCCATAGGGGCTTGAAGAAATATATTGGCTGCATGATGCTTCCACGCAGAGCTGAAGCCGGCCCGCACCCTAGTACTGGTAAACCGCTTAAAGGATCTAAGCCTGTCCAGGAACCGCGGTGCGCACGAGTCGGACCGTCCATGCTAATAAACCCTATTGGTTTCATTGGGCGACAGGGCTTGAGATGTCATTTCATCTCAATGTCGGGTAAAAGTCCCACAAAATTGGAAGCAACGTCTCCAAAATGACCTTTACAGTGTTGACGGGGACGTTAAACCTCAAATCAACCAACCAACAGATATACAAACTTTCAGTCTTCTGATCCAATCATTGAATGCATTTTGGTAGTCTTTTCGAGGTATATTTCTTCAAGCCCCTATGGGCGGGGGCCTACATAAATAGGCAGAAGATTTTGATGTTTGTTTTACGGCCCTTTCAAGATTGTTGCACATATCGGGCCAATCGTTAATTAGAGGTAGGCGAAAACCGGAGTACCCGGAAAAATCGCCTAACCTTCCGTTGTAGAACTTTACGTCTCATCTATGAGCCGAGCCATGCTCGAACCAAAGCGGTGAGAGATCTTATTATTATATAAGATTCAGCGCTCTTTCCCACTTGGCCACAGAGTCCCTTTAGTAGGGAGAGTGACACATTCACAATGAAACTTTGAAGACAGAATGCCAGCCTGCTTACTGCAGTCGGTAGCGAGTCATATAGGTAGTCATAGTAGCTTCTGTCGATTGCCGGTGGGATCGAGTGTTCGATCCCTGCACTGGCGCTCTTCCGATAAGGCAATGATTCTTCTGCGTATCACTTGTTGAAGGTTAACATATCTATGAAGTTGCATGCAAATATCCGACCGTGACACTTTTCAAGTGAGAGATGTCGCGAGTAAATGACAAAATCGCTATTTTCAATGCTCACGGGGCCATGACTCCAAAGCAGTATAGCAAGAATTATGATTCTTGACTTCTGCACGTCGTCTCGCTTTTTTTTTTTATTTATGTTACATTTCATGAGACTATCTCCGATAGTTTCAAAGTTACGTAGTGGACATGGAAAAGTAGCGCACAGACAGAAAGACGGGTCGACAGTACGTGGACAAAACAGTGTCTTTCGGCCCCATCGGATAGGAGGGGGTGGGGGTGGAGCGGGGTGAGGCGTAGGGGTTGGGGGGCGTTGAGACATAACCACAAATTGATATTTAATGTTTATTGAATGCTACTGAACAGAAACTGACATATTTTGGTCGTTCGCAAATAGCTTAATTTGATATCTCGTGATCCCCAACTGGGTACCGTGATCCGCAACTGGGGGTCTAACCGTGGTCTTATGTTCTGCAATCGAATAAGATTAGGATGAATGAATATATACATTTTATAGATGGATAAATTTTCTTGAAAATGGTAGCAGCAAACAGCCGTAGTGGCTGTATCACTCAACAACGCGTGACTGACCCGGGACTGGGTACCTGAGTACATTGTAAATTTCATTCCCCCCCCCCCCCCCAAAAAAAAAATGAAAAATGGTTATAGTTTTCTTATTTCTGCACAAAATATAGATTGTGGGTACACGTTAGGACCCCTCTGCTTAAAATATAGACTGTGGGTATTTGTTAGAACCGCCCCGTCGAGGCGGTTCTAACGGGTACCCACAATCAATATTTTAAAGCAGATATAAGGAAAATAAGGTTTACCCCAGTAAACCTCAGTTTTACTGCATAGAAGTGGGGTTCGAGGGGTTCAGGGTTATGTAGGCGTGCTTTCGTAATGTCTATATTACTGTAAAACTGCTTTGGTGGGAACACCGATGGTAGGACTACCATTTCTGATTCAAACTCGTTCTAGAGTCCCTAATGTTTGTTTGTTTAATTTGAGGTTTAACGTCCCCGTCAACACGAGTTGGACGGTCCCTACATACAAAACCGTAATTGGTTTGTTTGGAAATTGGTGCTTGAGATGACATTTCATCTCAATGTCTGGTAAAAGTCACACAAAATTGGAAGCAACTACTCCAAAAAGACCACAACTAGTGTTGACGGGGACGTAAAACATCAATTCAATCCAGCAAACAAGTAAACCGTTTCAAGATGAAATAAGGAGAAAACCTCACTTAAAAACATTATTTCGTTCTTCTATAAAATCGAGGTAGGCTGTGTGTACTTATTAGTATCGCCTCATTGAGGCGATTCTAATGAGTACACATAACATATCTTTTCAAGATCAAATCATATCAGGAGAATATCCTTTTATCATATGACGTTGCTTGTGAGAAGGTAATAACAGCATGTAATAAATTCGATTATCCACTGGTGGATTAAATACGCAAATTAGTAACGTTACATGTACGACGTTCTCAACGACGGCGCGTTTACTAATGGCGGAATAGTGACATTTTTGTACAAAAATCCTGAGTTAAATGCGTTTTAAATGTCATATGACAAATAGAATCTTGGATTCGTGCTCATGTATTATTAAATTTATTAAACGCGTTGAGGAAAAGGGATAAAATGCTCGGCGAAGCCTAGCATTTTATCCCTTTTCCTCACCGAGTTCATTCAATAATACACGAACACTGAACGGGCCTCCGTGGCCTAGTGGTTAAGAGCGCTGACTCTTAATCATTATGTCTCTCACCGCTGTGGTTCGAGCCTGGCTCGGGTCACCTGTGAGACGCCAAGTTCTGCAACGGTAGGTTAGGTGGTTTTTCTCCGGGTACTCCGGTTTTTGCCCACCTCTGATTAACGATCGGCTCGAAATGAATGAAACAATCTTGAAAGGGCCGTAAAACCAAAACAAAAACAAAAAAAAAAGTAAAAGAAATACACGAACAATCATGTAAGATCCTCTCTATATATGGATAACTGGAGATATTGGAGGAATTCTCCACGGACTCATGGGTGATTTCGAATTAGCAAAAGTAAAGTAAAGGAGTCATCCGTGTTCGTTTGAGCCTGCCCAGACATAGCGGTGCGAATCGGCCCGTCCATGCTTATAAACCCTATTGGTTTCATTTGAGCGAAAGGGCATGAGATGTCTTTTCATCTCAATGTCGGGTAAAATTTGCACAAAATTGGAAGCAACGTCTCCAAAATGAACTTTACAGTGTTGACGGGGGCGTTAAACCTCAAATCAAAACAAAAGATTGTTCTTTTCTGTTATTATTCGGTCTCCCCCTCGTTAAAGAAGGTAATTGTTTGGTGTTTTTCATACAAATGAAGCCTTTGATACATTGTTCTTAACATTATTTTCATCATGGTTTTGCAAAATATCTCATTTGCCTTCTAACAGTGACAAAGCGAAAACTAATTGAAAGGGCTTTGTTGTGTCTTTATTTATGGACATAAAGACTAATTAATGCATTATGCGCGAGGCAACTGAACGGTCAAGACTAGGAGCAAAGTCGCGCATATTCCATTATTCCGAGGCCATGCAGATCTGCTGACGTAGGTGCAATGGTCCCAAAGGACGGAAGATTTCAATCCGTTCTATGGCAGCACTGGCGGATCCATTACGAAAACACGCCTATACAAATACATTGTAAACTTAACCGCCGGAAAAACGAACATTTTAAGACGAAAAATTGCAATATTTTTCCTTTTTTCTGCTTAAAATATGGATTGTAGGTACTACTTGTTAGAACCGGCGGTTCTAACGAGTACCCACAATCTACATTTGAGAGCAGAAATAAGAAAAATAAGATTACCCCGGAGAACCCCAGATTTACTATATAAAAGTGGGATTCAGGGTTGGGGGGGGGGGGGGGGTAAAATAATATAGGCATGTTTTCGTAATGGATGGCTTGAGTCCTGTGTATGTTGTCTAACACTGTTTCATTTAACAATTAAGTAATGATCTTTGAGCAAACCATAAAAAACCCTGATCAGACACCTGATCTGGATCTAAAATGTTTGATTATGTCCAATTTTCGAAACCATAGGCATATGTGGATAAACTTATTACCCCAATATGTACCAGAAATTCCAAAACGGGTATTTGACAAACAGTGTGGGTATTGGGCAAACAGTGCATGCCCAGATCAGACGCGGCGTCTGATCAGGGCCTACACTGTTTGCGAAAAGTTCAGCCATTTTTCAAAAACACAACCTGACACCACTAAATTTCGAAATGGTCTCCTGCCATATATAAGGGTGAAGATTCCATTTGGTACAAAAAGGGTTAATTACCGATATTTACCGATAACACATATTTCCGTTACTTACGGGTCCTTAATTTTCACTGCGGTCTATTAGTCGTTTTAGCACGCGAGTTTATAGGTCAGTGATAACCACGTGGACAATAGCAGTGAACAGCCAGCAGTATTAAGTTTGAACCGATTAAAAAACAAGCGCCTTCCTCGGTAGCTCAGTCGGATGCGCGTCCGATTTGTGATCAGGAGGACGCGGGTTCGATACCTATCGGGGTCGGCAACATTCTCTCGTGGAGATTGATAATGAACTCTTTTCTACGGTCATTCTCTCCCTTCTGCCGATTCAAGAAGGGCAGTTGACAGTTTCTGGCGAAAGAATGTGCACTGTACTGGTTAACCGCTTACGTATAAGCCTGCCCAGAAAACGTGTGGGTAGGTAAACTGACCGGCTCAAAAATGACATAAAATAGTGTTGACTGGGCCGTTAATCTCCAATGCCATCAAACAATGGAGCAGAGCTGTCAATCACTTATGACAATCATTGTGATGTCACAATAGCTCTCCAGTTACAGCCAATCAGATAAACAGAATTGATGTTAACCCTTCAGAGGTCAGACAAAGAATATTTTGAGCAGAATCTTAAAATTTTCTTCCTTTTTTCGGCGGTAGATTTTACAATGTATTTGTAAAGGCGTGTTTTCGTAATTACATGGCAGCTTTTTGTATTGTTTGTCGCAAAAAAATGTCAGGCCGTGCAAAAAACCTCAGCTTTCATCATCATCATCATCATCATCATCATCATCATCATCATCATCATCATCATCATCATTTCCTATTTTCAAGATATTAATTATTAGCCCCCGCCCATCGGGGATTGAAGAAATAGATGGGCTGCATGATGCTTCCACGCAGAGCTGAAACCGACCCGCACACGAGTACTGGTAAACCGCATAGAGGATCTAAGCCTGCCCAGGCAATGCGGTGCGAGTCGGCTCGTCCATGTTTATAAACCCTATTGGTTTCATTGGGCGGCAGGGCTTGAGATGTCATTTCATCTCAATCTCGGGTAAAAGTACCACAAAATTGGAAGCAACGTCTCCAAAAATGACCTTTAAAGTGTTGACGGGGACGTTAAACTTCATATCAAACAAACAAACCAAAGATATTGCTTATACAATCAATTCAAAAATACAGAACTATGACAGGATCAAACTACCTTTAACAGAACAAGGAAACATAGGGGCTTGAAGAAATATATGGGCTGCACGATGCTTCCACGCAGAGCTGAATCCGGCCCGCACACTAGTACTGGTAAACCGCTTAGAGGATCTAAGCCTGTCCAGGAACCGCGGTGCGAGGCGGACTGTCCATGCTATTAAACCCTATTGGTTTTATTGGGTGACAGGGCTTGAGATGCCATTTCATCTCCATGTCGGGTAAAAGTCCCACAAAATTGGAAGCAACGTCTCCAAAATGACCTTTACAGTGTTGACGGGGACGTTAAACCTCAAATCAAACAAACAAAACAAACACGACACAAACAATTAAATAAAACCAGCTTGCGGTAATCACACCTTTGCTGTAATGAGCTTTTATTTGTAAAATTGTTTTAACACGATCCAAGACATAATGAGGTTTCTATATGCATCATCATTCGGTGTCATTACGATAATACACCCGTGTGATATAGTCCATTTTTCAAACCTCGAAAACGGTTTTTTTTTCTGATGAAAATTTGTGATATTTTTCCTTATTTATACTCCAAACATAGGTTTTGGGTGCTCGTTAGAACCGCCTCATTGAGGCGGTTCTAACGAGTACCCACAACCTATGTCTTGGAGCAGGAATAAGGAATTTGATGTTTACCCCCGTAAACCCCAGTTTTCTCTGTATAAAGTGGGGTTTAGTGGGAGGTCTTTATTTCAGGGACTTGTTCACGTGATGTTTAGTTTCTCTTGAAGTTTTGCCTCTTCTTTAACAAAACTAGCTACATAAAAAACTAAAGGTTGGACTGTAATGATCAATATATAGACCATTAACCCATATCCTGCTGAATATATTAACTTGGCCACACTCATTACCCGGCTTCCAGCCTATCAGACTACTTGATATATACTTTTCTTTCAATCCACAAACTACATGACAAACATTGTAGATCCTGAATTGTCCATTACTATAACACCGCTGTAAGGCATAGTGCATTATTTTCATATCTCAGAAACGTACAATTTGTGATATTTTTCTTATTTTTACTCAAAGCATAGGTTATGGGTGCTCGTTAGAACCGCCTCATTGAGGCGGTTCTAACGAGTACCCACAACCTATGTCTTGGAGCAGAAATAAGAAAAATAATGTATACCCCGTAAACCCCAGTTTTCTCTGTATAAAGTGGGGTTAAGAGGGTAGGGGGTCATTTCCCAGGCTTGTTCACGTGATGTCCGCCATTTGAATTTACTGCACGGTTGATGAACAAAAAAAAAAGAAAAAATAATTTCATGCACCACAATAATTTTCAGCAAACACAAAATGATAAAAAGCACTCCAAAATCGTTTTTATTTATTCCTTTGACACTTTATTTCATTGTTTACCCTTATTAAACGCCGTAATCGTTTTCCCAATTAGCACCCTGAGCAAAGTAGTGCGCGCAGATGGGCGCATTTTATGACACATGTATACATGCATTTTGCACGCGTCCTACAAAAGCCTGAATACGTTAGACAACATTGCAACAATGTAAACATGTCGAGAAAACGCTTTTCAGTTAACAAATTCGTCAGTTTGATCATGGGTTTACAGCCACCAACGCCTGAAAGCGGTATTTGCCCGGGCAAGTATCGCTTTTAGGTGGCGAATGTGATTGCGTGTAACTGCGAGGGCAAATATCGCTTTTAGGCGGGGAATGCATTCGCGAAGCAGCATATCAAACAAGTTGAAGACGCATCCCTTGTGTGGACCCCATTTACACAAACCTTTATTAATTGATTATCCTATATTACACAAGGTCAACCAATATTCAAAAATCAAAAATCATGTTTTTAACTGCGTCAATTAATAAAATTGTCATTAATCAAGTAATTGCGTATTGGCCCAGTTACAGGTCCTCGGTCAGCTGTATTGGCCTCGGCATTCGGCCTCGTGCCAATACAGCAGACCTCGGACCTGTACCTGGGCCAATACGCAATTACTTGATTAATAACATTATAATATAAACCAGAAGACCAATGGTCCTGAACAGCTCACCTGAGTGCTGAGTATTTTTGGAGCTATTTGGTTTATGAAAAGATTTTTGGAAGGCTTTTACCATGGCAGCCATCTTCGTAATATGACCTAAACCATTTGAACGAACATTTGTTTCCCATTCCCATAAAGGCTTCATATGTAAATTTGGCCTCAATATGCCCAACTGTTAAAACAGCTGAGTGGCACTGGACCAAGGTCAATGAGTAAACTTGGCGTGTGGTACACATGCAGCTTCATATACCAACTAAGTTCAAAGGCAATGGCAGTTTTCGAAAAACAAGTATTAATTTCAACTTTTGTTTTCTCATACAAAAGCTCATATGACCAAATTTGACTTTGGTGTAAAATGGGCCAAGTTCAACGCAGACTCATCATTTGAATAAGTTACAATGGGCCTGAACCCCGAATGCTACATTCATAGGTTCACTGGCTCCAGAGAAAAAGATTTGTGAAGATATTTTACCATATATGGTCATCACGGCCATCTCGGTCATTTGACCCGGAACAATTTACACAAAATTCAATTATTTTATCCCAGAAAAGATTCGTATAAAATTTGACTTCAATTTTCCCAACAGTTTTTAATAAATATCAGGTTTTGATTTTGATAACTGAGTAACCTTGGTCCAAGGTCAATGTGTGTCAATGAGTGTCTTTGACCTCTAATACTCATTTAGCTTCATTTACTCATTTAGTGATTGTTCAAACGAATTTAAAGTCCGCAGACAACATTCGTTTAAACATAATAAACAATATCCACTTTTTCCATATAAAAGCATATACAACCAAATTTGACATTGGCGTAAATTGGGTCAAAGTAAAAATAGTGCCATCATTTGAACAAATCATGATGGGGCCGAGACCCAAGTGCTACATACAAAATATCAATGCAGTCAGCCCATTGGTTCCAAAGAAGAAGGTTTTTGATATGTTTTTATCATATATTGGCATGGCGGCCACATTGGTCATGTGACAAAACTTACATTCATTGATTTTCATTACCTTGCTCCTTAAAGCTTTCTTATGAAATATACTTACAACTTGCCCAGTGGTTTCTGAAAAAAAATAGATTTTAATTTTCACAACTGAATGACACACGGCCAAGGTCAAAGAATGACCTTGACCTTGAATGTTTATGTAGTTTCATTTATTTAGCTACCTTCATCTACCAATTTTCAGATCACAGGCTGCAATAGTTTCCGAAAAATACACGGTTTTGACCTTTTTCCATACACTTAAAACCTATGCAACCTATGCAACCAAAGTTGACATTGGCCTAAATTAGGCCAAGGTCATCCGGGTTTCATCATTTGAACAAACTGTGATTGGTTTGAGTCCAAGGGGAAACATACCAAATTTCACAAAAAAAACAACCTACTTGATCTGAAGAAAAAGCTTTTTGAAGGGTTATACCTTATATGGGCATGGTGGCCATATTGGTCATGTAACCAAACTAATATCAATCTATCTCCATTTCGTTGCTTCTAAAAGTCTTCATATGAAATTTTGTTGCAAATGGCTTGATGGTTCCTGTCCAAAAACAGTTTTAATGTGACCAAATTTTAAAATTTGTCATCCAGGGGTTATTATCACGGTGGGTAGACATAACGGATCCTAAGTTGTCAAATCGCCCAAAACACCACCTGTGTGATCAAGTATCGGCTCCTGCGTGGATTTTTGTTTGCACACACATTTAGTGAGCTCAAATCTAGAAGATCTGAACTGGCATGTAATGGTTAAAACCCTATGGAACTCAGAAGGAGTTGTATCATTTATTCGTCAAGTTTGTGATGAAGTGTGTAGAGAAGTCTTTCCAGAAGGTGATACACAATCTTTAGGTGTTCCTATGCAAAATGACCGGTCGCACATAAAATGAGAAATAGATAACGTCTGTGACCATGCAACCAGGCACATAAGATACAGATAGGCATAACGTGATTATCAAGATCATTTTATATGTTTCCCGAATTAAAGTTTGAAATAAAGTCCGAGTATTATAACAAAAATTACGACAATACCTGAAACGACTCCTGAGAGATTTTGACGTAATATTTGGCACGTCTCACACCTGCTCGTTGTATAGACCGATCCTTATCCTTACCCAGGCTCCAATGACTTCTTTTCTCGTGACGCTATTCATTTTACAGTCGAACTTCAATGGCTCGAACACCTTTGGGACCTCGAAAATCTGTTCGAGACAGGGGTAGTTCGAGCCATTGAGGTTACTGTCAGGAGGCATAACGAGATACTTTTACACATCTTTTCGGTGTTCTATAATGAAAATGTATGCGGTGTGTACTCATTAGAATCGCCTCATCGAGGCGATTCTAATGAGTACACACAGCATACATTTGCATGATGAAATACTAAAATCTCCTTAATTATCCCCCACTATTTCTTAAGTAGAGGATTTCGCTGGGGACTCAAGAACTGGTTCGACTCAGCCATGGTAAACGAGCCATCGGTGTTCGAGCCATCGAAGTTCTACTGTATTTACATGTGAGTCGGAGGGGTGGCAGGATCTGCAGTTGGACTAGTGTGATTGGTAAGGATTAATAATCGGCTGTATAACGAGCAGGTGTGGGTAGTGCCATAGCTCACTATTGCTTTAGAAGCGAAATATTACGCCGATCAGATGCGTGGGATGATCTAGGTATTCACTAGTTGCACATATCATATTTTAGCTTTTGTCATGCCCCCGCTCATATATTGAAAAATAACGTCTCAGCTACAGAAAAACACGTCTACTGTTTGTGCACGATACGCAAATTACTACGAGTGACATAAACATCATATAAACGTAGTTACATCCAGTAAACATGGTAAACATTATTACCATTTTCTTTCTCTCCATATAAAATGAATTGTGAAAAAATGTCAAAGATTTCTCAGAAACTATGAACGGTAGAAGCATAAAACTTAGTAAACTATGAAATTATGATGTGTGTTTGGATGATATTGAGGTTAACGGCCCAGTCAACAGTATTTAGGTCATTCGGAACTTCTACCCAACATTAAGATGAAATTACATCTCAAGCAATGCCTTCAATGAAACCAATTGGGATTCCTGATCATTGCCTTTACTTCTATTTTATACACATGTACGGTCCAACCCGCACCACTTTCCCTGGACAGGCTAAGACCCTCTAAGTGGATTACCAGTATTAATATGCTCTTGGGGATGATAATTTACATAGTGTAAGAGACACCGTTTTTCTTGACTTCCCATTTTATCTTCATCTGTATTATAGGTCTAATTTTTTGTCGAAGATTTCTTAGGAACTATTAAAGTTAGAAACTTCAATTTTATCATACTGTGTCTTTATTTGTTTATTTTCTTGTAGTCCTTGCTTCTATTTTTAAACAAGACGCCCATGTGCCACTACGCTCACCAGAGGTCATGTAGTTTACACCATATACAGGCAAGGTGTCCATCTTTGTCATGTGACATCAATACCATGAATAATGTTTAATTGCCTCATCCCCATAGAGGCTTTTAATCTAATCTGGTTTCAATCATCACAGCTCTTTTACTGGAGAAGATAAAAATATTGAATCTGAGCTATCCAAGACAAAGGTCAGTAGTGACCTTGACCTTTGAAATTGATTAACTTCCATTCATCTGATTGTAAATAATATTTATGATTGATCCGGCTGCCATGCAATCAGTAAAATCGACTGTCTTGCTCTTTTTCGATACAAATGTCTAAGTGACCAAATTTGACCTTGCCGTAAAATGGGTCAAGGTCAGCTAAAGGTCATCAGTTGAATAAATTTGGTAGGGCCTGAGTCCCCAATGCTACATACCAAATTTCAAGGTCATCGGCTGTTTGGTTCCTGAGAAGAAAATTCTTAATTTTTTTACCATATATGAGCATGGCGGCCACATTGGTCAGGTGACCCAGTCCTTACAAACAAATTTCATTCCCCCTACCCATAGAGGCTCCAAATGTAATTTGGTTTCAATCATCCCACCAGTTTAAGTGGAGAAGAAGATAAAAAAAATAACTGAATCTGAGGCATCCAGGATAAAGGTCAGTAAATGACCTTGACCTTTGGAATCGATAAACTTCCATTCAGCTAACTGCAAATATCATTTTTGATGTCACAGCCTACCAGGCAATCGGAAATATCCACTATTTTGCCTTTTTTTCCATACAAATATCTAAGTGACCAAATTTGACCTTGACCTAAAATAGGTGAAGGTCAAACAAAAGTCATCATTTGAACAAATTTGGTAGAGCCCGAGTCCCCGATGCTGCATACCAAGTTTCAAGATCATCAACCATTCGGTTTTTGAGAAGAAGATATTCAAAGGTTTTTAACCATATATGGGCATGGTGGCCATATTGGTCATGTGACCCCTCCTCACAAACAAACTTTTGTTCCCCCAATTTGGTTTTATTTGGCCAAGTAGTTCAAGTGAAGAAGAAGATGAAAATACTGAATCTGAGCCGTCCTGTACATAGGTCGCGAAATGACCTTGACCTTTGGAACTTATAAACTTCCATTCAGCTGATTGCAAATACCATTTCTGATGCCACTAGTTACCATGCAATCAGAAAAATCCACTGTTTCGCCTTTTTTCCATACAAATGACTAAGTGACCAAATTTGACCTTGACGTAAACAGGTCAAGGTCAACAAAAGGTCATAATTTGAATAAAATTGGTAGGGCCCGAGTCCCCGGTGCTGCATACCAAGTTTCAAGATCATCGGATATTTGGTTCTTGAGAAGAAGATTTTTAAAGGTTTTTACCATATATGGGCATGGTGGCCATATCAGTCATGTGACCCCGTCCTCACTGTTTTGCCTTTTTTCCATACAAATCGCTAAGTGACCAAATTTGACCTTGACGTAAAACAGGTCAAGGTCAACAAAAGGTCATAATTTGAACGAACTTGGTAGGGCCCGAGTCCCCAATGCTGCATACCAAGTTTCAAGATCATCGGCCATTCGGTTCTTGAGAAGAAGATTTTTAAAGGTTTTTACCATATATGGGCATGGCGGCCATATTGGTCATGTGACCCAGTCCTCACGAACACACTTTCGTGTCCCCATTCCATAG
Source organism: Lucinisca nassula (assembly GCA_963580285.1). NCBI lineage: Eukaryota > Metazoa > Mollusca > Bivalvia > Lucinida > Lucinidae > Lucinisca > Lucinisca nassula. Next base: position 100,139,612 of record OY757015.1, read on the forward strand.
AGGCTCCACATGTAATTTGGTTTCAATTGGCCGAGTAGTTTAAGTGAAGAAGAAGATGAAAATACTAAATCTGAGCCTCCTGGACAAAGGTCGGGAAATGACCTTGACCTTTGGAACTTATAAACTCCCATTCAGCTGATTGCAAATACCATTTCTGATGCCACTAGCTACCATGCAATCAGAAAAATCCACTGTTTTGCCTTTTTTCCATACAAATGTCTAAGTGACAAAATTTCACCTTAACGTAAAACAGGTCAAGGTCAAGCAAAGGTCATAATTTGAACAAACTTGGTAGGGCCCGAGTCCCCGATACTGCATACCAAGTTTCAAGATCATCGGCCATTCGGTTCTTGAGAAGAAGATTTTTAAAGGTTTTTACCATATATGGGCATGGCGGCCATCTTGGTCATGTGACCCAGTCTTCACGAACAAACTTTCGTTCCCCATTCTCACAGAGCCTGCACATGTAATTTGGTTTCATTGGCCAAGTAGTTTCAGAGGAGAAGTCGTTTGAAAATGTTGACGCAGACGCGGACGCGGACGCAGACGCGGACGCGGACGCGGAAACGGACGCGGACGACGGACGGCGGATCACTGCCTATACTATAAGCTCCCCCGGAGCCTTCGGCTCTGGTGAGCTAAAAAAGGATTACGTTTTTCTAGAACGTATTTAACTTGCCACAAGTCCACAAATGTTTGAGGATTAATGATGAGGCCTAATTGGCCGCAACTAGTTAGTCTGGCCCAGAAAAGAAATATTGAACACTCCACAGTTTCCAGTTCTCTCATGTAGTCTTTGCTTTATCTTTCTCTAGCACATTTGCATCCAATGCGATAATGATGACTTTTATTGTGTAAGAGGCAATGAGCATCTTCACCTCATTTGTTCGTCTGTTCAATCTTCTTTCGATAATTATGCTAATATTAATATTTTGTCAAAGATTTCACAGGAACAAGAAATGCAAGAAGAGAAGTGAAGGCAATGATCAGGAATCGATAGAATTAGCCCACAGCTCCCATCAGAGACACCAAAGGGAAAGATACACAAACATGAAACAACAGCATCTAATGGAAACATCAATAGCGGAAAGGCAAAAGGACAGATACTTTCCCACAAAATGGCCAATTGGCTATCCAAACCAAATAATATAAGCGATACAAACACTCAAAGACAAACCATAACAAAACTAAACCGCTACAGAAGAACCGCCTTGGAACTGTCAATGAAACGAATTACACTGGGGGGCTTAAATCGATTTTTTAAGTGGCCACAATCCTCGCCCTTACTTCTGTTGCAATTTAGACAAATAATTTGTTCAGTCCGCATGAAGTCCTCCTAACTCATCAGGGCAACATCTCCGTTAACACAAAAGTCAAATATCCACAGAGATGAAACAACGATGAGGACTCGACTCGACAGCAAGAATCCACGTAAATGCTGCAGCAAAAGAAAACCATCAGTTAGACTCCGATGGGCCCGACCAGAGGCAAACATCAGGTACCAACCGATATTACATAGAAATAGATTCTCTCTAATTCTCAGTAAGCCTTTACGTTGGAACCGTCATAGAATCTGAGGCCTGACCCACCGGCGTGCAATTAAAGAGGGAAGCAAAGTTGTCAACCGTGATTAGGCTAACTTCCATGCATGCTGTCTAATGTATAACGTATATGTTGTTCCCAATCTTTTTATATCGAAGAATGATTTGACGAAATTGGGTGCTGAAGTCATTGCGGTTATATATTTTTCTGAATTTATACACTAAGTTACCATAAATATCGGGTTCCGATAAACCTTGCTGCAGAAGAGATTTAAGTCAAATATTGAATTTTGAAATTAAATCAGAATGACGTCTTTAAAATTTTGAAAAGGCTTTGCGTAGTTTATGGTACCGATAACCCTGATTAAGAAGTTTAGCAGCTAACAACTTGTTGCAAGTGTTGAACTCAGATTCATGACTACACACTCTGGCAAATCGAATTAATTGCGAGATATAAACGCCATAGGATGATGCATGAGAAACATCATCATCCAAAAAAGAAAATTTGCAATCCCAAAATTAACACCATCGCGTTTATCATAAATTTTGCAAGAAACAAACCCATCTACCATAGATAATTGTAACTCCAAAAATGGGGCATCGGTATCAGAAGGATTTGCTTTATTTTAACTGAAGTTCTGGGGAGTAAATTTGACTGATCAAACCATCGAAATAGGTAATGCCAATATTTAATTAATCATCCAAATATCTAGAATTCGAGCTAAAAGCTTGACTGATTTCAGATTGGTTTTCAGCAGAAAGGGACATAATGAAGTCTCTCCCATAACAAAACAAAGCAGATCAGCCATAATGGGTGCGCAATTAGTACCCATCGGAACATCCACAACTTGTCTAAATAACTTAGTACCAAATCTTATGTAAATATTGTAAAGTATAAAGGTGAGAGTTTCAAACACTTTCTGACATGGCCATAAAGTATAAGTTTTATGCTCTTCAGAAGTGAAAAAAGCATTTCTTACATTGCATGCAAGATAGAGGGAGTCTTATCTATGAAAACTCCATTCATTTAAATCATTAAGTTTTTCTTTTATAAGATTATGAGGAAGTGTAGTGCAAAGGGTGGAAAAATCATAAGTAGACAGACTTGAAGCACGAAAACGTCTGTATTTCAATTTATTTAAAACTTCATTAGAATTTTTGATAGACCAAAACAGATTTCTACCTGATCTTTCAAAGACTTTGTCGCAATATTTTATCACATGTTTTTTATGGCAGTAAAACATGAAGTTAATAATTTGGAGAGTTCAGTGGTGGTACCAGAGCTTGAATTTGCAATAAACCGCGCTTTGTATGGTCTTTTATGAAGTTTAGGTAACCAATATAACGTAGGAAGCTTGTCTTGGCCTTATGTAACACAGACAGCATTTTTCACTTCTAAAGCGCATAAGAATTATACACTTTGGTCATGTCAGAAAGTGTGTGATGCCCTCACCTTTCTACTTGACAATATTTATATTAGATTCGGTACTAAGTTATTTAGACAAATTGTGGGTAGTCCGATGGGTACGAATTGCGCACCTCTTGTGGCTGATCTGTTCTTGTTTTGTTTGTTTGTTTGATTTGAGGTTTAACGTCCCCGTCAACACTGTAAAGGTCATTTGGGAGACGTTGCTTCCAATTTTGTGGGACTTTTACTCGACATTGAGATGAAATGACATCTCAAGCCCTGTCGCCCAATGAAACCAATAGGGTTTATTAGCATGGACGGTCCGCCTCGCACCGCGGTTCCTGGACAGGCTTAGATCCTCTAAGCGGTTTACCAGTACTAGTGTGCGGGCCGGATTCAGCTCTGTGTGGAAGCATCATGCAGCCCATATATTTCTTCAAGCCCCTATGGGCGGGGGCTTGATCTGTTCTTGTATTGTTATGAAAGAGCTTCATGTTGTCGCTTTCCATTGATAACCAATCTGAAATTATTGAAGCTTTTAGCTCCACTTCTAGATATTTAGATGATTTATTAAATATTGATAATACCTATTTCGATGGTTTGATCAGTCAGAATTACCCCCCAGAACTTCAGTTAAATAAAGCAAATTCTTCTGATACCGAGGCCCCGTTTTTGGATTTACATCTATCTATTGTATATGGGTTTGTTTTGTGCAAAATTTATGATAAACGCGATGATTTTGATTTTGAGATTGTAAATTTTCCTTTTTTGGATGGTGATGTTCCTCGTGCGCCAGCCTATGGCGTTTATATTTCGCAATTAATTCGATTTGCCAGAGTGTGTAGTCATGTAACTGACTTCAACACTCGAAATAAATTGTTAACTGCTAAACTTCTTAATCGGAGTTATCGGTACCATAAACTACGCAAAGCCTTTACAAAATTTTATAGACGTCATTCTGATTTAATTTCAAACTTCAATATTGGACTTAAATCTCTTCTGGAATAAGGTCTATCGGAACCCGAATTGTATGGTGACTTATTTCGTAGAATCATTCTTCGATATAAAAAGATTGGGTACAACATGGATGTTATACACCAGACTGCATGCATGGTAGTTAACCCAATCACGATTGGCAACTTTGCTTCCCTCTTTAATTGCACGCCGGTGGGTCAGGTGTTATGGGAGAGACTTCATGATGTCCCTTTCTGCTGAAAACCAATCTGAAATCATTCAAGCTTTTAGCTCGAATTCTAGATATTTGGATGATTAATTAAATATTGGCATTACCTATTTCGATGGTTTGATCAGTCAAATTTACTCCCCAGAACTTCAGTTAAAATAAAGCAAATCCTTCTGATACCGATGCCCCATTTTTGGAGTTACAATTATCTATTGTAGATGGGTTTATTTCGTGCAAAATTTATGATAAACGCGATGACTTTGATTTTGAGATTGTAAATTTTCCTTTTTTGGATGGTGATATTCCTCGTGCGCCATCCTATGGCGTTTATATTTCACAATTAATTCGAATTGCTAGAGTGTGTAGTCATGTAACTGACTTCCACACTCGTAATAAATTATTCACGGCTAAACTCCTTAATCAGGGTTATCGGTACCATAAACTACGCAAAGCCTTTTCAAAATTTTATAGACGCCATTCTGATTTAATTTCTAAATTCAATATTGGACTTAAATCTCTTCTACAACAAGGTCTATCGGAACCCGAATTTTATGGTGACTTAGTATATAAATTCAGAAAAATATATAACCGCAATGACTTCAGCACCCAAGTTCGTAAAATCATTCTTCGATATAAAAAGATTGGGTACAACATGGATGTTATACGACAGACTGCATGCATGGTAGTTAACCCAATCACGATTGGCAACTTTGCTTCCCTCTTTAATTGCACGCCGGTGGGAGGCCTCAGATTCTATGACGGCTCCAACGTAAAGGCTTATTGAGATGCTCCAGCATTTCAGTGGTTTCTTGCTGTCCTAACCGTTGTCTCACCTCTGTGGTTCTTTGATTTTTTGTGTTCACGGAGATGTTGCACTGATGAGTTAGGAGGCCTTCATGCGGACTGAACAAATTATTTGTCTAAATCGCGACGGAAGTAAGGGCGAGGATTGTGGCCACGTAAAATCGATTTAAGCCCCCTAGTGGAAATCTTTCCACTGACCGTTCCAAGGTTGTTCTTCTGTGGCGGTTTATTTATGTTGTTGTTTGTTACTTACTGTCTGTATCACTTGTGTCCATTATTTTGGATGGCCATATGGCCATGTTGTGGGAAAGTAACTGTCCTTATGGCCTTTCCGTTGTTTAGGTTTCCATTATGGTCTGGTCGCTTAATGTTTGTGTTTCTTTCCCTTGGGTGTCTTTGATGGATGGAGTGAGTTAATTGTATCGATTCCTGATCTTTGTTTTACTTCTACTTTGTGGCTGAATGTCAAATGTGGTCATCAACTAAAACCCTCTCTAAAGCTAAAGACTGCAGTTCATAAGCACCACCAAGTTCTTGCTAAAGCCTAATTTCTCAGCATAGTCATGGGGTGGGCCTCTTCTTAGAGTTTTCAAGCCGTAATGCTTAATGCAGTGCGTGGCTGTCATGGGGCTGAACCCAGCTGAACTCTCTAGTGAACATCGTGGCCAATGGGCCACTTGTTTTTACATATATTTTAAAGCTGCACCAGTTGTTTTATCGTCACTTGTTCGCACCACAGCGCAACACTGTAAATCGTCCAAGTACGACAATGCTCCAGAGCTGGCGATGTCTTCTTAAGTGAGAACAGAGTGGAAATTGCAACCGCTTTTTCATCTGGTCACCATTTTTACCAGATTTACTTGTACAACCCTTTGGAGAATTTGCCGCCTTTTACCCTGATTTTCAGCTTGTAACGAATGCATAAAATGCAAGATGGCGGCCGAGTTGGTTGGTGTCTTGCGACCTCTTGTTGTTTCATTTATTCTCTCCAGATTTTATCCACCGGAGAAAGACATAAATACAACATATGACAAGCAAGATGTATTAGAGTTTATCATATCTGAAAACTGGACACATTGCGAGATCTCCAGCAAGTTTGAGCTTGGGATTTTAAAATTAACCGGTCAGACATGTAAACAATGGAACTTTACGACTCCGGTGTGATAAAATATTTTCACTTTTATTTCAAGTAACAGAGTTACGAAACTGAAAAGAGAATCTGTAAAGCTTTATTTTGCGGAGAGATGCGGTGGGGGCCGGGGTCCCAGGCTTTTTGGCCCACCATCCGCCCCTTTCTTACAATTAAAGGTTGTTCAAATTGGGAAAAAAATTCAATTTTAGAAAATAACAAAAATCGTAACAAACACCTCAGAAATCTGCGAGAAGTTTAATACATTTTTGTAAATGATGCAAGCGGTATTGGTGACAGTACCGGTTGTCTTCCGCCTGAAGACCACCCAAGCGATCAGGGCAAACTTTCACTTCGCTGAATCAAAGTTTTATTTCAAACCTGTGGGTGAGGCCATGGTCGATGGATACTGGCGGTGGATTGGATTGAGGAAGGCAACTGGTCTGGACAACATATCATTTCCCAAGATATGACATTTAATGAAACCTGTGATTGTCAGCTCTATAACAGTTTTTATAAACAGAATAATAAGGGACACTACCTTCCCAGATTATTTTAAATATGCAAGAGTCCCCCCGATATATAAGAAAATAGACCCACTATAGACCAGTGTGTATTTTACCCACAGTGTCAAAACTTTTTGACGCTTGTAGTATACGCTTGGAACGCATCCCTTCTTTATAAAAATGGGAGTTTAACGGGATATAATTCCAACTCTCCACCATTATATACATTTCGAGCGATTTGATTGGGATTGGTTGAAATAAAAGTTTTATACCTCGATAAATTCCATGAGCAAAAATCTCAGAACTATTTCACACAGCAGTAATATAACGTGAAGCCAAAGTGCTACGTTTAGAAACCGCGCGGTACGTCGTTGTATTATGAAGTAACGTCAATAGCGTCCGATTAAAAGACGAGAAAGTATTGAAAACGTGACCGTCAGAAGAGAAATAAGTTGAATTTAAAGACTCGAAGTCTTTTTCGCTTGGGTTGTTTTCAAAGCCGGCAGCTTGCGATTGAATTATCATTGTTATACTTTCGAAATAATTCCACCCAACCCAAAAAAGTACCATTTATGTGGCATTTTTGCTATTTAGATGGCATAGTTCATTAAATAAATCCACAAAAATGATATTAATTCCTGCAATACAGTAAAATTTCTTTATTAAGACCACCTTTAACTCATTTAGTACCAGAAAGCCCAAATCGGGTAGCCTGGCAAATAGTTCAGGCCAAGATCAGAAGCCGGTCCTCAACTGTTTGCAAAAAGTTCAGCCATTTTCCAAATAAATTTTGAAGTAAAACACAATCTGACATCCCTAAATTTTGAAATGGACTCCTGCTATATATAAGGAGGAAGATTCCGTTTGGTACAAGGGTTAAGAGCTGTCCAGAGAACACGGTATGCAGAAAACACAAAGAAAGACTAACTACAAACTATTAAATAGGCTTTTAAAGCATAATTAGTCTTAATTTAGGTGATCTTGATTTAACTGAATGGACATTTCATTGGGAAGATTCCCTCTATCTTGCATGCAATGTAAGAAATGCATTTTTCACTTCTGAAGAACATAAAAATTATACTTTATGGTCATGTCAGAAAGTGTGTGAAACTCTCACCTTTCTACTTGACAATATTTACATAAGATTTGGTACTATGTTATTTAGACAAGTTGTGGGTATTCCAATGGGTACTTATTGCGCACCACTTGTGGTTGATCGGTTTTTGTTTTGTTATGAGAGAGACTTCCTGATGTCCATTTCTGCTGAAAACCAGCCTGAAATCATTGAATCTTTTAGCTCCACTTCTAGATATTTGGATGATCTCTTAAAAGATTGACAATACCTATTTCGATGGTTTGATCAGTCAAATTTACCCCACAGAACTTCAGTTAAATAAAGCAAATTCTTCTGATACCGAGGCCCCGTTTTCGGATTTACATCTATCTATTGTAGATGGGTTTGTTTCTTGCAAAATTTATGATAAACTCAATGATTTTGATTTTGAGATTGTAAGTTTTCCTTTTTTGATGGCGATGTTCCTTGTGCGCCATCTTATGGCTTTTATATTTCGCAATTAATCCGTTTCATCAGAGTGTGTAGTCGTGTAACTGACTTCAACACTCGTAATAAATTGTTAATGGCTAAACTTCTTAATCAGGGTTATCGGTACCATGAACTACGCAAGGCCTTTTCAAAATTTTATAGACGTCATTCTGATTTAAATTCATAATTCAATATTGGACTTAAATATTGGACTTAAATCTCCTATCGGAACCCGGATTTTATGATGACTTAGTACATAAATTCAGAAAAGTATATGACCGCAATGACTTCTGCACCCAATTTCGTATAATCGTTCTTCGATATAAAACGATTGGGCACAACATAAATGTTATACGACAGACTGCATGCATGGTAGTTAACCCAATCACGGTTGACAACTTTGCTTCCCTCTTTAATTGCACGTCGGTGGGTCAGGCCTCAGTTCTATGACAGTTCCAGTTGATGCTTACTCAGAATTAGAGCGATCTTATTCAATGTAACGTTGGTTGGTGCCTGATACTCTGTCTCTGGTTGGGCCCATCGGAGTCTAACTGTTGAATGGTTTTCTTTTGCTCCGGTATTTCAGGAGTTTCTTGCTGTCGAGTCCTCACCGTTGTTTCATCTCTGTGGCTGTTTGATTTTTTTGTGTTCACGGAGATGTTGCACTGATTAGTTAGGAGACCTTCATGCGGACTGAACAAATTATTTGTCTAAATCGCGACGGAAGGATTGTGGCCACGTAAAATCGATTTAAGCCCCCCCCCCCCCACCCCCAGTGGAATTCGGTTCGGCTGACCGTTCTAAGGCGGTTCTTCTGTCGCGATTTATTTTTTGTATGGTTTGTCTTTTGGTGTTTTTGTCACTTATATTATTTTATTTTGGATAGCCTATTGGCCATTTTGTGGGAAAGTAACTGTCCTTTTGGCTTTCCGATGTTGATGTTTCCATTGGGGTCTGTTGTTTCATGTTTGTGTTTCTTTCCCTTTGGTGTCTCTGATGATAGCTGTGGATTAATTGTATCGATTCACGATCATTGCCTCCACTTCTTTTTAACAGCGGAATTTCCCTGTTTTGTATTTATTTTACAATCTTCGGACCCTCGTCCCTTCATACAGTCGAACTTAACGGCTCGAATCCTTCGGGAATATGAATAGAGTCACGGATTGTTTGAGACCCTAAGAGTTTCTCACGACGCCATGTCGAAAGGCATAATACCCAGCAGTTACATGGCTATTGCGACGTCGGATCGACGTGCATGTACCATCATGCCATTACTGCAAAGCCGGCGTTTATGCAACGTTACATCTACGTCAGTGCAACATCATTGCGTTGCATCAACGTTGATTTAGCGTTTCCAAGGTGATGCGTGCCTGCTCGGTGGGGACAATGTTGAAACATAATTTCGGTGAATAGTATGTTGTGTTAAAATATTAAAATACTAATGAATACAATACAACATACATTTTTCGAAAGGCTGAGAAACCAAACCCTTATTTTACCTAAAAGTTATGTTATTTAAACTACGGGATGAATTTCCTATTGACATAAGAACGTGTTAGAACAAACCATTATGAACGTAACATTAATGTTTGAGACTTAAGGGGATGGAAACACCTGGCAGATTTTTTCCGCCATTTTTCAAAGGGATGCAACTTTTGGGACTTCCTGTCCGCTTTTCTATAAGCTCTGTCCCACTGAGTAAGAGGTCTACTCTTAAAGGAAAGAATTTGCTCCTCAGGGGCAAATTCTTTCCTTTAAGAGTTGATCCATATTGGCATGGGGGACAAAAATACTTTTGCAGGAGTTGCCTCCCCTGAAGGTGTATCCATTCCCCTTAAAAGTTTCATTTTATTTACTATTCATCAGAAAGACATAGTAGAGACCCGAGTATAGTAGTCGCAGATAAGATTGACTAGTCGGAGCTATTCAGGTGTTGTCAGTAAATGTCAAATTCGCCGAGTCCACCAGATGATTCGGTAGAGTGCCTTTCGCATGCTTTCTGCAAGCGGATCAAATAGCCATATAGGCCTACACCATTGTTTGTGTAACAGTTGAATTCACACAATTGGGTGACTTGGTTTACCTTTTTGTCAATAGAACATTCCGAAGACAGATGCAAACGATAGCCCCGCCTAGACAATCTTAGCTGCGACTACTGTATATTCGGATGAAATAGTCTTCAGAACTAAAGTCACACAAAACTTCAACGAACATAATAACGGATCGGGGCTTGAAGAAATAGATGGGCTGCATAATGCTTCCGCACAGAGCTGAAACAGACCACAGACGAGTACTGGTAAACCGCTTAGAAGGTCTAAGTAGAAGTAAAACAAAGATCAGGAATTGATACAATCAACTTACTCCACCCATAAAAGACACCAAAGGGAAAGAAATGCAAACATTAAGCGACCAGACCATAATGGAAACCTAAACAAAGGAAGGCCATAAGGACAGTTACTTTCCCACAAAATGGCCATATGTCCATCCAAAAATTAAAAGACACAAGTGATACACACAGTAAGTAACAAACAACAACATAAATTAATCGCCACAGAAGAGCCGCCTTGGAACGGTCAGTGGAAGATTTCCACTGGGGGGGGGGGGGGCTTAAATCGATTTTACGTGGCCACAATCCTCGCCCTTACTTTCGTCGCGATTTAGACAAATAATTTGTTCAATCCGCATGAAGGCCTCCTAACTCATCAGTGCAACATCTCCTTGAACACACATAATCAAAGAATCACAGAAGTGAGACAACGGTGAGGACTCGACAGCAAGAAACCACTGAAATGCTGGAGCAAAAGAAAACCAACAGTTGGACTCCGATGGGCCCAACCAGAGACAGAGCATCAGGCTCCAACCAACATTACCTCGAATTAGATCTCTCTAATTCTCAATAAGCTTTTACGTTGGAACCGTCATAGAATCGGCACCCACCGGCGTGCAATTAAAGAGGGAAGCAAAGTTGCCAACCGTGATTGGGTTAATTACCATACATGCAGTCTGTCGTATAACATCCATGTTGTACCCAATCTTTTTATATCGAAGAATGATTTTACGAAATTGGGTGCTGAAGTCATTGCGGTTATATATTTTCCTGAATTTATATACTAAGTCACCATAAAATTCGGGTTCCGATATCTAGACCTTGTTGCAGAAGAGATTTAAGTCCAATATTGAATTTTGAAATTAGAAAGTAGAAGTAAAACAAAGATCAGGAATCGATACAATTAACTTACTCCACCCATCAAAGACACCAAAGGGAAAGAAACACAAACATTAAGCGACCAGACCATAATAGAAACCTAAACAAAGGAAGGCCATAAGGACAGTTACTTTCCCACAAAATGGCCATATGGCCATCCAAAATAAAAAGACACAAGTGATACACACAGTAAGTAACAAACAACACCACAAATAAACCGCCACAGAAGAACCGCCTTGGAACGGTCAGTGGAAGCCTGCCCAGACAAACCATATTGGTTTCATTGGGCGACAGGGCTTGAGATGTCATTTTATCTCAATGCCGGGTAAAATGTACACAAAATTAGAAGCAATGTCCCCAAAATGACCTATGTAGTATTGTCAGGGACATTAAACCTCAAATCAAACACACAAAACATCACCGAACATAATTATGGAACATTTCCTTTGCCTGATAGGTTTATGAGATAAACAGTTTTTCTTTCAAACTTTGTTCACACACAATTCAATAACAAGTGCGAAATAATACCGTCATAAAAATGCGGGGGTGCAATTCTTATTAACTGTATATGAACACACACACACACACACACACACACACACACACACACACACACAATTGGAAACTACACCAGCAATTAATAAATTTCAGCCTTGCAATTCGTCTGAACTACAGTTATCATTTGAAACAGCGGAATGAACGAAAGGTTTTTTCTAGTATACTCCTATAACTTTCAAATCTCCAAGCATATATGAACGGATTAATGGCAGAGTTGATCGTCAGCATCATAGCCGCCATTGCTTTCCAACTCCTTGGTATTTCATAGTCTATCTGGCTATCGACGCCGAAAACAATAATAAAAGGCAGCACACAGACATTATACAGGAACAAAACCAGCCCTGAAAATAATAATGTTAATATATAAATATCGATAAACAGAAAAGATGGCGTAACGTCAAACCACTTCATCCAGGTATCTATCAAGGATACAAATCAATGGGGTTTTCATTACTCATATCATAGAATGGGTGTTGGATTTCATTATTTCCATGGGTATTGTAGATAATTTCCGAGATCCTTCAATGCGACAGATATCTTTAAGTGCACATCTAGATCAATGCAGCACTAATATTCCAAACTTTCGAATATTTATCTTCTACAACATGCGTACTGAAAGTATTTATGCCAGCAAAAGCATTTTATTTACTTTTTCAATCTTGAGTTAAATGCATAATGTTTGCCTGGATTGACAAATGGGTAATTAACGTTGAATAACTCTAAAACAACGTCACGTGCTTGTAACGTATGTGACGTTACATTTGCTATGTAACAGTTCTGATGAGCACAGCGAAACGCGTTGACAGTTTTATGCGTAGTAATATTTAAATAAATCAAAACATGTACCGTCAAACCTTACTTCGCTTATATTCTTATATAGTCTTTTTGACCGTTGTTCCTGCATGGCTAGGTGTCGCAGCCATTGCCAGCCTAAGCTCGAATCCTACCACCGCCCAATTGGTACTTTCTTTACTATATACATTTTCGGACGCACATGTACTTTTATCAGAAAGATCCTGGGCTGGATGACTTTGGGTGTATTGAAACTATAATAATTGCGCAATGATCCAGGCATTCGCCATAACATCACGAAAACACGCCTCTATAATTCTGACCCCTTGAACCCCACTTTTTATTGCAAAACTGGGGTTTACAGGGGTAAACATTAATTTTTCTTATTTTTGCTCTAAAATATAGATAGTGGGTACTCGTTAGAACCGCCTGCGTCTTGTGCTTGACACATTGTCTCAAGATGGTTAACATTTCTGTAAAGTAATTTTAAAATGCATCGAAGAATAAGAAAGTTATTAACCGGACACAAAAAAGATCCCTTTTTGACCTTTGGCACCTGAGTGTGACATTGGGGTTCCAACCTGGGTCTTGCGCGCGCCACATGATGGTTTATTTTTCCGCCAAATTATTTCAAAGTCCATCTAGAAATAAGAAATGTATTGACCCGATACGAAAACATGCTTTTTTTTAATTTTCACCTCTAAGTATGACCTTTACCTAGACGCATTATCTCATGATGCTCAATATTTCTGCCAAGTAATTGCAAAATCCACACAGAAATAAGACAGTTATGGACTGGACAAGAAACTGGACAAGAAGAGGAGACCTTTGTTGCCTTTGACCTCTAAGTATGATCTTAACCTTTGAGGTACCGACCTCGGTCTAGGACGCGACAAATCGTTTTGTGATGGTTAACTTTTCTGCCTAGTATTTCCGGAAATAAGAAAGTTACTGAATGGATACAAAAAAACACCCTTTTTACATTTGACCGCTAAGTATGACATTGACCTTGGAAGTACCAAGCTGAGTCATGGGACTGAAACAGGGTCTCATAGTGGGTACCAATTCTGTCAAGTAATTTTAAATCCATCCAGGAATATTAAAGCTATTAACAGGACACGAAAAAGGAGCTTTTTTACCTTATACCTCAAATCATGACCTTGCCCTTGGAGGTACCGCATTGGGTCTTGCGCGCGTCACCTTGTCTCGTAATGGTTTATATTTCTGCCAATTAATTTCAAAATCCATCCAGGAATAATAGAAGTGAAAGCAATGATCAGAAATCGATACAATTAACCCACAGCTCCCATCAGAGACACCAAAGGGAATGTTTGTTTGTTTTGTTTGAGGTTTAACGTCCCCGTCAACACTGTAAATGTCATTTTGGAGCTGCTGCTTCCAATTTTGTGGGATTTTTACCCGACATTGAGATGAAATGACATCTCAAGCCCTGTCGCCCAATGGAACCAATATGGTTTATAAGCATGGACGGTCCGACTCGCACCGCTTTGCCTGGGCAGGCAAATAAATCAATCAATCCGAGGCGAATAAATTCTACGATAGTTCTAATCAGTTATACGACGCTGCTCATTTAACTAGAGGTTATACTCAGCATGCTCTTCGTCCTTTCATCGATTCGGAAATTAATCACAAACGTCATTACATCAAAATAGCCTTCATTAATAAGGGTTAGGCTTTTATAGATTTACCTGGTATCTTCCGGGATAGTTCGGTTATTTCATCCATTCCTGCTTATTTTCAAAATACTAAAACACCCATCGTTTGCTATAAATACAATAAACCTGTTAGATCTATCATTTTAATTTCAATAAACTTGTTTCTGATCTTGATATTGACAATAACACTCCTGATACATGTGATTGTAAAAATTAAGTGTTTTGCTATCCTCCTGCTGGTCATATTATTACTGGCAATTTAAAAATTATTCCTGATTCTAGGATACGTAATATAATTTCTAAAGGACCTAAATATCGATTTCCTTCTAATATTTATTTCAATAAATGTAGCTATGAAATCACTGCTGCCTTGAATGAATTTGGTAATCGATGGTGTAAACGAGATATGTTGAGCATAAAGCTCTGAAAGAATGGAAACTCAGCATTCTGAAATTAGTGAACAAACGCATTTCTTTTTATTCGCAAAATACGAACTTATTACCTCCTAAACCTAAGACGTCATTACGTCACCTTAAACTAGGTATTCAATAATTTCATAGGAAGTTTGTTTTGGCTCCAGCTGATAAGGCCGCTAACAATATGGTCGTTGTTTGACGGCTTTACTATGTCAACACTCTTCAGCAAGAACTTGGTGGTACTAAGGCATATGAACATCAGCCTTTAGCTGTAGAAAGGGCTTTAGATGATGACTGTATTTGTCATTCGGCCACCAAGTTTGCTGTCTGTGTTACAGAAGGCCAAGACAAGCTTCCTACGTTTTACTGGTTACCTAGACTTCATAGAAGACCATACAAAGCACGGTTTATTGCAAATTCAAGCTCTTGTACCACCACTGAACACTCCAAATTATTAACTTCATATTTAACTGCCATCAAAAACATGTGATAAAATATTGCGACAAAGTATTCGAAAGGTCAGGTAGAAATCTGTTTTGGTCTATAAAAAAATCTAATGAAGTTTTAAATAAATTGAAATCCAGGCGTTTTCGTGCTTCAAGGCTGTCAACTTATGATTTTCCACCCTTTACACTACACTTCCTCATAACCTTATTTAAAAAATAATGATTTAATTGAATGGACATTTCAAAGGGAAGACTCCCTCTATCTTGCATGTAATGTAAGAAATGCGTTTTCCACTTCTGAAGAGCATGAAAAACTATACTTTATGTACATGTCAGAAGGTGTATGAAGCTCTCGCCTTTCTACTTGACAATATTTACATAAGATTTGGTACTAAGTTATTTAGACAAGTTGTGGTATTCCGATGGATAACAAGAGGCTCAATGAGCCTAAACCGCTCACCTGAGGAACTTAAGTTTTAACAATTCACAGACTTGACTACTAAATCTGCTAATAGAATCCAGCCCATTGATCCTTACAGGATATAAGTCATCATTATTGCATTGCATTCCAAGTTTGAGACTTCTAGCTTCTATAGTTCATGAGAAATCTTTGACGAAAATTTAACATTGGTCAAAATGGAGAGAAAGAAGAATGAAAGAACAGATGAACAAATAAGCTGAGAAAGCCCAATGTCTCTTACACAAATAAGTCATCATTATTCTATTGAATACCAAATTTGATGCTTCTAGCTTTTATAGTTCCTGAGAAATCTTTGATTAAAAATTTAACATTGGTCTATTATCTCTATATGAAGAGAAAGAAGAATGAAGGAACAAATGAACCAGACTTGCTCCAAAACCTAATGCAGCCTTTCCCCTTGCCCAATGGTGCTACACATACACAAGATTGGTCGACTGCCTTCTGAGATTGGCTTCATTGAAAGTGTGGACGACGGATGGACGGACGACAGACGACGGACTCCGGAGCCTTGGTATACTATCAGCTCACTGGAGCCTTTGGCTCAGGTGAGCTAAAAATTCAAGTCGCTATTTCTGTCTCAACATTTTCCCTACGTTAAGTCTATGGGCAAATTTTTTTGTCTCTCAAGGTCACGTAACTCCGAGGTCAATATTCCGATTCGGCCCAAAATTGAACTTAACCGAGATTTTATGCCTGTCCTCGTTACCTGCAAGTTTGAAGCTGATATGAATAAAAATAAAGTTGCTATCGTGGTCACAACGTATTTTTTATGCTCAAGGGCAGGTAACTCCAAGGCAAATATTCCGATTCGGCCCAAAATCGAACTTAACCGAGATTTTATGTCTGTCCTCGTTACCTGCAAGTTTGAAGCTGATCTTAAAAAAATTCAAGTCGCTATCGTAGTCGCAACATTTTCCCTAATTAAGTCTATGGGCAAATTTTTTGTCGCTCAAGGTCACGTAACTCCGAGGTCAATATTCCGATTCGGCCCAAAATTGAACTTAACCGATATTTTATGCCTGTCCTCGTTACCTGCAAGTTTGAAGCTGATATGAATAAAAATAAAGTTGCTATCGTGGTCACAACGTATTTTTTATGCTCAAGGGCAGGTAACTCCAAGGCAAATAATCCGATTCGGCCCAAAATCGAACTTAACCGAGATTTTATGTCTGTCCTCGTTACCTGCAAGTTTGAAGCTGATCTGAAAAAAATTCAAGTCGCTATCGTAGTCACAACATTTTCCCTATGTAAAGTCTATGGGCAAATTTTTTGTCGCTCAAGGTCATGTAACTCCGAGGTCAATATTCAGATTCGAACTTAACTGAGATTTTATGCCTGTCCACGTTACCTGCAAGTTTGAAGCTGATCTGAATAAAAATAAAGTTGCTATCGTGGTCACAACGTATTTTTTTATGCTCAAGGGCAGGTAACTCCAAGGTAAATAATCCGATTCGGCCCAAAATCTAACTTAACCGAGATTTTATGTCTGTTCTCGTTACCTGCAAGTTTGAAGCTGATCTGAAAAAAATTCAAGTCGCTATCGTAGTCACAACATTTTCCCTATGTTAAGTCTACGGGCAGATTTTTTGTCGCTCAAGGTCACGTAACTCCGAGGTCAATATTCCGATTCTGCCCAAAATCGAACTTAACCGGGATTTTATGCCTGTCCTCGTTACCTGCAAGTTTGAAGCTGATCTGAATAAAAATAAAGTTGCTATCGTGGTCACAACGTATTTTTTCATGCTCAAGGGCAGGTAACTCCAAGGCAAATAATCCGATTCGGCCCAAAATCGAACTTAACCGTGATTTTATGTCTGTCCTCGTTAGCTGCAAGTTTGAAGCTGATCTGAAAAAAATTCAAGTCGCTATCGTAGTCACAACATTTTCCCTATGTTAAGTCTATGGGCAAATTTTTTGTCGCTCAAGGTCACGTAACTCCGAGGTCAATATTCCGATTCTGCCCAAAATCGAACTTAACCGATATTTTATGCCTGTCCTTATTATCTGCTAGAATGAAGTCGACCAGAAAAAAATTGACAGAGCTAGAGTGATGACAAGCTTTTTCCTATGTTAAGTCTATGGGAGCTATATGTTGCCATGGTAACCAGAGTTCCACTCAGATCTGCATGAAAACCGTATGCAGTCTTTCCACTTGCCCAATAATGTTACACATGAAATTTGATCAAAGTCGGCCAAGTAGTCTTCAAGATATACATTTTTGAAATTCACATTAACCCTTATGCAAAAATGCACAAGGGCAGGTAACTCCTAAGTGTATGATCCGATTCTGCCAATTATCGAACTTGACCGAGATTTCATGGCTGTGCTGGTTATCTGTAAGAATGAAGCCAATCCGAACAAAATTGAAGCAGCTACAGTGATGACAACACTTTCCCCATGTTAAGTCGATAGGTAATTTTTCGTGCGCTCAAGGGGACGTAACTCTTGAGTGAATTATCTGATTCGGCCCAAAATCGAACTTGACCGAGATTTTATGCCTGTACTGGTTATCTGCAAGAATGAAGTCGATCAGAAAAAAATTGACGGAGCTAGAGTGATGACAAGCTTTTTCCTATGTGAAGTCTATGGGAGCTAGATGTTGCCATGGCAACCAGAGTTCCACTCAGATCTGCCTGAAAACCTAATGAAGCCTTTCCACTTGCCCAATAATGCGACACATGAAATTTGATCAAAGTTGGCCAAGTAGTCTTTAAGATATACATTTTTGAAATTCCCATTAACCCTAATGCAAAAACACACAAGGGCAGGTAACTCCTAAGTGAATGATCCGATTCTGCCAGTTATTGAACTTGACCGAGATTTCATGGCTGTGCTGGTTATCTGCAAGAATAAAGCCAATCTGAAAATAATTGAAGCAGCTACGGTGATGACAACATTCTCCCCATGTTAAGTCAATAGGCAATTTTTTCAACGCTCAAGGGCACGTAACTCCTGAGTGAATAATCCGATTCAGCCCAAAATCGAACTTGATCGAGATTTCATGCCTGTCCTCGTTATCTGCAAGAATGAAGTCGATCAGAAAAAAATTGACGGAGCTAGAGTGATGAAAGCTTTTTCCTATGTTAAGAACGCTCAAGGGCACGTAACTCCTGAGTGAATAATCCGATTCAGCTCAAAATCGAACTTGATCGAGATTTCATGCCTGTCCTTGTTATCTGCAAGAATGAAGACAATCAGAAAAAAATTGACGGAGCTAGAGTGATGACAAACTTTTTCCTATGTTAAGTCTATGGGAGCTATTTGTTGCCATGGCAACCAGAGTTCCAATCCGATCTGCCCGAAAACAGTATGCAGCCTTTCCCCCTACCTGATAATGCTTCACATGAAATTTGATCAAGATTGGCCCACTGGTTCCGGAGATATACTTCTTTGAAAGTGTGGACGACGGACGACGGACGCCGGCTCGTGGTATACTAATACCTCACATGAGCCTTCGGCTCAGGTGAGCTAAAAATTGCGCACCACTTGTGGCTGATATGTTTTTGTTTTGTAATGAGAGAGACTTCATGAAGTCCCTTTCTGCTGATAACCAGTCTGAAATCATTGAAGGTTTTCGGAGTCTAACTGTCGGTTTTCTTTTGCTCCAGCATTTCAGTGGTTTCTTGCTGCCGGGTCCTCATCGTTGTCTCACCTCTGTGGTTCTTTGATTTTTTGTGTTCACGGAGATGTTGCACTGATGAGTTAGGAGGCCTTCATGCGGACTGAACAAATTATTTGTCTAAATCGCAAATCGATTTAAGCCCCCCAGTGGAAATCTTTCCACTGACCGTTCCAAGGCGGTTCTTATGTTGTTGTTTGTTACTTACTGTGTGTATCACTTGTGTCTTTTAATTTTGGATGGTCATATGGCCTTGTGGGAAAGTAACTGTCCTTATGGCCTTCCTTTGTTAAGGTTTCCATTATGGTCTGGTCGCTTAATGTTTGTATTTCTTTCCCTTTGGTGTCTTTGATGGGTGGAGTAAGTTAATTGTATCGATTCCTGATCTTTGTTTTACTTCTATTTAGCTCCACTTCTAGATATTTGGACGATTTACTGAATATTGATAATACCTATTTCGATGATTTGATCAGTCAAATTTTCCCCCCAGAACTTCAGTTAAATAAAGCAAATTCTTCTGATACCGAGGCCCCGTTTTTGGATTTATATCTATCTATTGTGGATGGGTTTGTTTCTTGCAAAATTTATGATAAACGCGATGATTTTGATTTTGAGATTGTAAACTTTCCTTTTTTGGATGGTGATGTTCCACCCGCGCCATCCTATGGCGTTTATATTTCACAATTAATTCGATTTGCCAGAGTGTGTAGTCATGTAACTGACTTCAACACTAGTAATAAATTGTTAACGGCTAAACTTCTTAATCGGGGTTTTCGGTGCCATAAACTACACAAATCCTTTTCAAAATTTTATAGACGCCATTCTGATTTAATTTCAAAATTCAATACTGGACTTAAATCGCTTCTGCAACAAGGTCTATCGGAACCCAAATTTTATGGTGACTTAGTATATAAATTTAGAAAAATTTATATCCGGAATTACTTCAGCACCCAATTTCGTAAAATCATTCTTCGATATAAAAAGATTGGGTACAACATAAATGTTATACGACAAACTGCATGCATGGTAGTTAACCCAATCACGGTTGACAACTTTGCTTCCCTCTTTAATTGCACGCCGGTGGGTCAGGCCTCAGATTCTATGACGGTTCCCACGTAAAGGCTTATGTTGGTTGGTACCTGATGCTCTGTCTCTGGTCGGGCTCATCGGAGTCTAAATGTTGTTTTCTTTTGCTCCAGCATTTCTTTTGTTTCCCGCTGTCGAGTCCTCACCGTTGTTTAATCTCCATGGTTGTTTGATTGTTGTGTTCACTGAGTTGTTGCACTGATGAGTTAGGAGGCCTCCATGCGGACTGAAAAAATGATTTGTCTTAATTGCGACGGAAGTAAGGGCGAGGATTGTGGCCATGTAAAATCGATTTAAGCCCCCAAGTGGAAATCGTTTCCGCTGACCGTTCCAAGGCGGCTCTTCTGTCGCGGTTTATTTTTGTTATGTTTATCTTTGGGTGTTTGTGTCGCTTATATTATTTTATTCTGGATAGCCTTTTGGCCATTTTGTGGGAAAGAAACTGTCCTTTTGGCTTTCCGCTGTTGTTGTTTCCGTTGTGGTCTGTTGCTTCATGTTTGTTTTTCTTTACCTTTGGTGTCTCTGATGGGAGCTGTTGGTTAATTGTATCGATTCCTGATCATTGCCTCTACTTCTATTTTAGATCCTCTAAGCGGTTTAGCAGTACTCGTTTTCAGCTTTGCTCGGAAGCATCTTGTAGACCATCTATTTCTCCAAGCCCCGATGGGCGGGGGCCAAACCAAAGGGAAAGAAACACAAACAAAAGACAACTAGACCCTAACGGAAACATCAATAGCGGAATGCCCAAAGGACAGTTACTTTCCCACAAAATGGCCAATTGGGTATCCAAAAGAAAGAAAAAACAAGCGTTACACACACTCAAAGACAAACCATAACAAAAATTAAACGCGACAGAAGAACCGCCTTGGAACGTTGGAACGGTCAGTGAATCGAATTCTACTTGGGGGGGGGGGGGGTACTCTGGTTTTCGCCCAACTATGATTAACGATCAACTCGAAATGAGTGAAACAACATTGAAAGGGTCGTTAAAGTAAAACACAAAACACAATACATGTGTATGTCACTCATTTGCATCTTAATCAATTAATAATATGCTTCCTTACCCGGTGCAAAAATTACCTGTAGCAGCAAGATTTACCCCAGCATGCACTAACACAGCGCGCCTATAGGCAATGGAAAATAACTGCTGTATGTCACTCATTTGTCCCTTACTCAATCAATTATACTTCCTTACCCGGTGCAAAAATAACCTGTAGCAGCAAGATCTACCCCCAGCAGGCACTAAACGTCGAATTCTAACACAGCGCGCCTATATAGGCAATGGAAAATACCTGTGTTTTATTCTACAACAAATCACGACAAGGAAGAGCCTGACGAGTAACGTCATTAAAAACTGCCCATTTATGGCATCACTAGTCGATTCCTTTGACGTTAGACGGTGTAACGTCATTTTCTCGGATCGAAAACGTAAGAAAAAGATATAAATACATGTGTTTCAGTCGATAATTTAAGCGGGCTTTCTTCTAACAATGGCGAAAACTTGTGAGATTTTGAAGAAAACAACAGCATTATTGCCGATTTTCAGCCTGTTAGAATCGAAACAGATCAGCTCTAGTTTGTGATTTGTTGAGTAATAATTCCCAGTTTTTCGGTCAGTTGAAAGTAGGCTAATCACGCGCGCTACGCGCTCGTGATTTGATCTACTTTACAACTCACCTCCAAACTATGATTTATTACTCAACAAATCACAGTTAGAGCTGACCTATTTCTCAATCAACATTCAAACACCATGCTGTTTCGAAGATGAGTATATACAGACTCAATGTTGTGTGACTGTAGAGTTGTACTCCCAACTTAAGGGGAATGGGAACACCTGGCAGATTTTTCCGCCATTTTGTAAAGGGAGACAACTTTCGGGACTTCCTGTGCGCTTTTCTGTAATCCCTGTCCCACTGAAAAAGGGGTCTACTATTAAAGGAAAGAATTCCTATTGACATGGAAGACAAAATACTTTTGCAGGAGTTGCCTCCCCTGAAGGTGTTCCCATTCCCCTTAAGCAAATCTTTGTTGTCTGAAATGTGTTCGAGCCACGTGCATCCACTGAGCGTGGGAGCTGCGTGGTAAGTGCACTTGCCTCTGGTGCTAGAGACCTCCGTTCGGTCTCCGGCAGCGGTAATAAAAATTTGGTGTCCGAAAAAGCTATATTACTAAGTGGAATTCATCCCTGAAAATGATGCCAATATTTTGGCATCATTTTCAGGGATGAATTTCACTTAGTGCATCATCCTTCTGATTGGTTTGTTAACTGGAGGTCCAATGTGCGGGGAGAATAATCCCGAGCAGGTTAAAAATCCCTACCGTAATTACATGATTACTGTGTGGGGTTTCATCGTGCACATCTTAAGTGTATGTAATGTACATATAGATAGATAGATAGATAGATAGATAGATAGATAGATAGATAGATAGAGAGAGAGATAGATAGATAGATAGATAGATAGATAGATAGATAGATAGATAGATAGATAGATAGATAGATAGATAGATAGATAGATAGATAGATAGATAGATAGATAGATAGATAGATAGAATTTACCCATCGTGTTCAGTGCTTTCCTATTCCTTGTTGCAGGAATCCCCTGGCCAGTCGGTTGTTGTTCTTGGTCTTCTAAATGACAGTCCTTTTCTCTCGTGTCACTACTTGAAGATGGTTTGTTAAAACTTTCATTATTTAAACTGGTGACTGCAGAAAATATATTAAAACATGTTATAGGCGTCGCTCCTATTGATAAAGCAACCTGTTTTAACCAAGCCTGCACTCAGTTCTCGAAAAAAGGCGATGCATTATACCTCACCTGTGTGGACAAGCGAATTTTTATCCCTAAGATACTTGCTTCAACATGTTGGGTTTAAGATTGAGATCAGACCTGGGTCATGATCTGAGTGTTTTTGTGTTTTTTTGTTTTTTTTTTTGTATTTATCACCTCTACCTGTATTATATTTTTTATTGTTAAACATTTTCATGTCTATCTCACACATGTTTATTTCAGACATGAATATAATTTTAACATATATTTAAGTACCAGAAGCATCGGTACTCAGACTAAAGTGCAACCGTTAAGTTAATTACCTTCAACTACTTTCATTTACTTTGTTTTCAGTCAGTGAGCCCCGCCAAGCGAATTTGTGTCTTCGAGCATTCCGTCATGACAAATTTTAACTGCGCATGCCCAGCCATTCAGAGGGGCCAGGGATATGGCCTTCTGTCTGAAGGTTCCTCTTGATTCACTGCTTGTATGAGCAAGCAGCGAAGGTTCTGGCGAGACTGCGCGGATGCGCAGGCTCGCCTGAACCTTCGCTGCTCGCATAGGCGATAAGTACCAAAATCGCTTGACGGGGCCCAGTCTATAGTTTGACGGCTTATTGTAGTTATCTAACATTTCATTGCTTTCAAAATCATATAAAATCAATAACGGTTTCCATGGGCTAATGTATTGTTATTATACAATTGTACATATTACATATGAACATTAAAGCAAACATGAATTAGCCGCTATACTGTCATGAAATGCAATTTGATCGGTCTCTCTTATCACGGCCTAACGTTTTATGCGATCCATCGAATGAATCCGTCTGTGTGAAAAGAGCATGTATGTGTTGGCATGAAAATTCAAGATAGATCGCGTATATTCGCAATCAGCTCATATATAATCAAGATAAAATGCAGAGGACGAGCATACATGGGTTCAAGATACATTTATCGCAATAACGCAAACATTATGGTCAGTTTTCTGTTTGATGGCAATGTAATTTTGCCAGGGAATACTACCTTATATATAGAAAATACCTGGTGGGTGTCTTTTGATATCAGGTTTATCAGGCAAGACTTTGAGAACGCTTGTAGAATCGCGAGGCTTGCCAAGCGATTCTACATGCGTTCTCGAAGCCGAGTCTGATAAACTTGATATCAAATGACACGAATCTGGTATTCTATTTATCTGTTTATACCCTTGTACACTCTTAAATTAGCAATTTAAGATCAGTTATTAATGGTCCTCAGTGCATCCCAACATTCTGGCGGTCGATATATTTTGTGTCAGCTGACCATATTTTTTCCAATAATATTTTTTTCAAGTATTTTTTTTTTTCATTTTTTTCCAGTAATAATAACGTTTTGGCCATTTTTACGGTTGTCCATTTCATTCATAAAAGTGCAATGTCACGTTGACATAATAAAGCTCATTTGTCCTGAGATAGCATATCTTTATCAGGTCAATGTGTTGCGATGCAATTAATATAGTGGGCGACTGAGATAGATAGATAGATAGATAGATAGATAGATAGATAGATAGATAGATAGATAGATAGATAGATAGATAGATAGACAGATAGATAGATAGATAGATAGATAGATAGATAGATAGATAGATAGATAGATAGATAGATAGATAGATAGATAGATAGAATTTACCCTTCGTATTCAGGGCTTTCCAGTTCCTTGTTGCATAAATCCCCTGGCCATTCGGTTGTTGTTCTTGATCTTCTAAGTGACAGTCCTTTTCTCTCGTGTCACTAATTGAAGATGGTTTCTTTTCAGTTTCCTCATTGAAACTGGTGACTGCAGAAAATACATTAAAACATGTCATAGTCGTCGCTCCTATTGATAAAGCAACTGTTTCAACCAAGCCTGCACTCAGTTCTCGAAAAAAGACGATGCATTATACCTCACCTGTGTGGAGCAAAACCTGTCATAAACAAGCGCATTTTCATTATCCCTAATGTACTTGCTTACACATGTTGGGTTTAAGATTGAGGTCAGGCTTAGTGTAAGGACGGAGTCTAACTGTTGGGTTTCTTTTGCTCCAGCATTTCAGTGGTTTCTTGCTGTCGAGTCATCATCATTGTTTCATCCCCGAGGTTGTTTAATTTTTGTGTTTTCGGAGATGTTGCGCCGATGAGTTAGGAGGCCTTCATGCGGATTGAACAAATTAATTGTCTAAATCGCGACGGAAGGGCAAGGATTGCAGCTGCGTAAAATCGATTTAAGCCCCCCTAGTGGAATTCGTTTCACTGACCGTTCCAATGAGGTTCTTCTGTCGTGGTTTTTGTAATGGTTTGTCTTTGAGTGTGTATTTCACTTATATTATTTTGCTTTGCAGCCCCCGCCCATCGGGGCTTGAAGAAATAGATGGGATGCATGATGCTTCCACGCAGAGCTGAAACCGACCCGCACACGAGTACTGGTAAACCGCTTAGAGGATCCATGCCTACCCAACCAATGCGGTGCGAGTCGGCCCGCACATGCTTATAAACCCTATTGATTTCATTGGGCGGCAGGGCTGGAGATGTCATTTCAACTCAATGTCGGGTAAAAGTCCCACAAAACTGGAAGCAACGTCTCCAAAATGACCTTTATAGTGTTGACGGGGACGCTAAATTTCGTTTTGGATAGCCAGTTGGCCATTTTGTGGGAAAGTGTCCTTTTGGCTTTCTGCTGTTGATTTTTCCATTAGGGTCTAGTTATTTCATATGTGAGTTTCTTTCCCTTTGGTGTCACTTCTAGGAGCTGTGGGATGATTGTATCTATTCCTGATCATTGCCTTCACTTCTATTTTAGGTAATGATCCGAGAAACTGTTGTTGTCTCATTGTATCGCCTCTACCTGTATTACGTTTTTTTTTTTTTGTTGTTGTTTTTATTGTTAAACATTATCATATCTATCTTACAAAGATTTATTTAAGACATGAAGATAATTTTAACGTGCGTTTAAGTATGAGAAACATCAGTATTCAGACTAAAGTGCAAACGTTAGGTAAATTACCTTCAATTGCTTTCATTTACTTTGATTCCATCTATAATTTGACGCGTTATTGGAATAATTTAACATTTCTTTGCTTCCAAAATTATATTAAATCAATAACGGTTTCCATCGGCCAATTTATTATTATTATACAGTCGTACATACCAGATCAATGCAAACACGTAATGGGCCGCTATACTGTCATTAAATGTAATTTGATCGGTTTGTCTATCACGGCCTAACGTTTTATGCGATCCGTGGAATGAATCCGTCTCTGTGAAAAAAGAGCATGTACCTGTTGAGAATGAAAACTCAGGATAGATCGCGAATAATCGCATTCAGCTCATATTTAACTATGATACACGCAGCAAGCTTAAAATGCAGATGGCGAGCACTAAAATGACAAATGTTTGAAGATATATTTATAAATATAGCGCAAACAATATGGTCAGTTTGATGGTAATAGATAGATAGATAGATAGATAGATAGATAGATAGATAGATAGATAGATAGATAGATAGATAGATAGATAGATAGATAGATAGATAGATAGATAGATAGATAGATAGATAGATAGTATTTACCTATCGTGTTCACTGCTTTCCTACTCCTTGTTGCAGGAATCCCCTGGCCAGTCCGTTTTATTTCAAGATCTTCTAAGTGGCAGTCCTTTTCTCTCGTGTCACTACTTGATGGTGGATTGTTTTCAGTTTCCTCATTGAAACTGGTGACTGCAGAAAATACATAAAAATATGTTATATATGTCATCGCTCCTATTGATAAAGCAACCTGTTTTAACCAAGCCTGTACTCAGTTCTCGAAAAAGGCGATGCATTAAATTTAACCTGTATGGAGCAAAACAAGCTCATTTTCGTTATCTATAAGGTACTTGCTTTCACATGTTGGGTTTAAGATGGAGGTCAGGCCTAGGTCATGATCCGAGTAAATTTTGTTTCATTATATCGCGCAGCCTCAACCTATGTTAAGTTATGGCGTGTGTGTGTGTGTGTGTGTGTGTGTGTGTGTGTGTGTGTGTGTGTGTGTGTGTGTGTCAATCATAATCATATAGTTTATTTAAGAAATGAAGGTAATTTTTAACGTACATTTAACTATGAGCAACATCGATGCTCACACTTAAGGGGAATGGGTACATCTTCA
The DNA here is from genome assembly GCA_963580285.1 of Lucinisca nassula. Classification (NCBI taxonomy): domain Eukaryota; kingdom Metazoa; phylum Mollusca; class Bivalvia; order Lucinida; family Lucinidae; genus Lucinisca; species Lucinisca nassula. Next base: position 100,166,925 of record OY757015.1, read on the forward strand.
GGGGAGGCAACTCCTGCAAAAGTATTTTTGTCTCCCATGCCAATAAGGGTCAACTCTTAAAGTGAAGAATTTGCTCCTAAGGAGCAAAGTCTTTCCTTTAAGAGTGGACCCCTTTTTCTGTGGGACAGGGCTTATAAAAAGGCGAACAGGAAGTCCAGAAAGTTGTCTCCCTTTGAAAAATGGCGGGCAAATCAGCAAGGTGTTCCCATTCCCCTTAAGTGAAACCGTTATGTAATTTACCTTCAATTACTTTCATCTACTTTGTTTTCCATCCATAATTTGACGGCCCAATGGAGTAAGTTAGCATTTCGTTGCTTTCAAAACTGTATCAAATCAATAACGTTTCCCACCAGCCAATTTATTTTTACGAATAAAAGATTATTATACAATTGGATATACTACATTTTATAAATCAAATATACGTATCAAAACAAACACATAATGAGCCGCTATACTGTCATTAAATGCAATTTGATCGGTCTCTGTTATAACGGCCTTACGTTTTATGCGATCCCTGGATTGAACCGGTCTGTGTGAAAAGAGCACGTATCTCACAGCTGGCAATGGAAATTCAAGGTAGACCGCGTATATCTGCATTCACTCATTTATGATACACGCAGCAAGATAAAAATTCAGATGAAGTGCACTAAAGTGATAGCAAACTTGTATTTGAAGATACATTTATTTTATACATAGCAGTGAAATCAACGCATATCTGAAACAAATAAAAGTGATATTTTCACACCGTGGAAATATAAATGATATTTTCACAGTGTGAAAAATAACATGACCATGATATTTTCACAGTAGCAGCCCGGACTACTTCTCTCGCCAAAATTCATATGTTATCAATAAAATAATTCTGTAAAATACCTAGAAAAGGCTTTCTTGGATCTGTAAAAATGCTGTATTAAAAATGGCGATCTGTTTATGGTTTGCAACAGTTGTGACGCCATATCTATTACAGTAAGTGTCCTAACATATTATCAAATAAAAAGAAAATTTACTTTTTTTTTTCGATAAATATCAAACATATTTCATCTCGTGTGTTGAAAACATCAGAATTTTCATATTTTCAACACACTCGAACGAGTGAAAATTCTGATGTTTTCAACACACTCGATGAAATATTTTTGGTATTCATCTCAAAAATTAAATATTCCCTATTTATTGCAGTTACACTAACTTAGTGGTGTTTGTTTTATTTGTTTGATTTGAGGTTTAATGTCCCCGTCAACGCTGTAAAGGTCATTTTGGAGACGTTACTTCCCATTTTGTGGGACTTTTACCCGACATTGAGATGAAATGACATCTCAAGCCCTGCCACCCAATGACACCATTAGGATTTATAAGCAATGACGGTCCGACTCGCACAGCTTTGCCTGGGCTGGCTTAGATCCTCTAAGTGGTTTACCAGTACTCGTGTGCGGGTCGGTTTCAGCTCTTCGTGGAAGCATCATGCGGCCCATCTATTTCATCAAGCCCCGATGGGCGGGGGTCGCTACCTTAGTTGTCCGTTTTCTGTTTGATGGCCATATAATTTCGACATGCAATGAAAAGACATGTTACTACCTTAACCCACTGAGTACCAGAAACCACAAAACGGGTAATTGGCAAACAGTGGAGGCCAAGATCAGACGCCGCAGAATGCGGCGTCTGATCAGGGCTTACACTGTTTGCAAAAAGTTAAACAATTTTCCAAATCAAATTTGAAGAAAACACAAAATGACTCCCATAAATTTTGAAATGACCTGTTGCTATTGATGAGGAGGGAGATTCAGTTTGGTACAAAAAGGGTTAATAGAAGGGAAGGCCCTCTCGTTATTATAATACTTATTTAAAGCAAGATACACATGGGCGAAATTTATTTTCTAGGAAAGGGTTATCCTTTGGAGGCAAAGAATACACGACAGAACTGAAAAGCATTTAGTGCACAAGTTTTTCCATGCCAGACTAGCTATTTTCAGCCAGTGAGGCCTCATCAGTGACCCTAAAGAATTTTCAAAATTCCACAAAACAATCAATATTCCCAAAGGACAAACCGGAGTTGGAGTACCCGTAGAAAAACTAAATGACCTTTCTTTGCAGAGTCTAACATGTGCCCCGAGTGGGGCTCGAACCAAAGTGTAAATGCATTTTATCATATGAGAGTGTAACAACGCCATGTAATAGTTTCGCTAATCCACTAGTGGATTAAATAATTATGCAAATTAGCTAGATACGTCCCGTAACGTTACATATACGACGTCCTTAATGACGTCGCGTTTACTAAAGGCGGAATATTGGCATTTTTGTAACCAATCGTGAATAACATGCGTTTTAAATGTCATATGATAAATAGAATCTTGCATTCGTGCTCATGTATTATTGAATTTATTAAACGAGTTCAAAAAAAAGGGATAAAATGCGAGGCTTAGTTCAGTAAAAGGGATAAAATGAGAGGCTTTGCCGAGCATTTTATCTCTTTTTCTCAACGAGTATAATAAATTATTGATTCAGAGGATCTTACATGAGTGTTCATGTATTATTGAATTTATTAAACAAGCTCAGGAAAAGGGATAAAATGCGAGGCCTTGCCGATTCTGACATGTCTGAAATTAGGTACTTTATCTCACGAAATAGAACGCGTTTTTGTTATAACAAGCCAAATAAATAGAGGATCTTACATGAGTGTTCATGTATTATTGAATTTATTAAACGAGTTAAAGAAAAGGAATAAAATGCGAGGCTATGCCGAGCATTTTATTCCTTTTCTTCATCGAATTTAATAAATTCAATAATACATGAGCACGAATGCAAGATTCTATTTATCATATGACATTGTATTCCCGATTTTTGTACAAAAATGTCAATATTCCGCCATAAGGAAACGCGACGTCGTTAAGGACATCGTACATGTAACGTTAAGGGGCGTATCTAACTAATTTGCATATTTAATCCATTAGTGGATTATCGAATTTATTACATGGCGTTATTACACTCTCAGACGCGACGTCATATGATAAAACATTTTTCTATATATTCTGACATGTCTGAAATTAGGTACTTTATCTCGCGAAATAAAACGCGTTTTTGTTATAACAAGCCAAATAAATAGAGGATCTTACATGAGTGCTCATGTATTATTGAATTTATTGAACTCGTTGAGGAAAATGGATAAAATGCGAGGCTTTACCGAGCATTTAATCCCTTTTCATCAACGAGTTTAATAAATTCAATAATACATGAGCACGAATGCAAGATTCTGTTTATCATATGAAATTTAAAACGCATTTAAGTCACGATTGCTTACAAAAATGTCAATATTCCGCCGTTAGTAAATGCGACGTCGTTAAGGACGTCGTACATGTAACGTTACGGGACGTATCTAGCTAATTTGCATATTTAATCCACGAGTGAATTATCGAAAACATTACATCGCGTTATTACATTCTCAGGCGCGACGTCATATGATGAAACATTTTTTCTATATATTATTAGGTACTGTATCTCACACAAGCCCTACCTGTGCAATTAAAGCAAATACTTTTTTTTCGTCACCAGTTGGTAAACAGATATGTGTTGAGTGTAGAAAACCATATCTACAAACCCCATGGCAAATTATTAATTTCAGCAACTTGCAAAGTATTTGGGTATCACAATTTCTCAGGACTTGTCATGGACAATACACATTAACCTGATCGCAACAAAAACAAACAACACATAGAAATTTACAAACAAGAGCACCACAAGCGGCGCCATGCTCGTCTGTTTTTCCATGTCGCAGAGACAAATAAGTCAAACTGCATGATAGAGTTATGGAACTTCGTCAAAATATACCGTATTCACCCTAATTTAATTACCACACCGTGCGCTTAGTTTCTTCAAAATTGTGTCAAAAAATTGTAGTGAAAAAATGTTTCAGAAAATAATCGGAAAAGGGAAGATAATTCAGCCATAATCAACAATATAGTTATGACCCTTTGTCATATTGTAGCTCTTGTGATGGTACGTATGTGTATGAAGGTTCATGAAGGTAGGCCAAATATTTTTGGAAACATGGTCAAGGTTAAGATTTTTGGTTATTTTTTTTGGTAAAAATAGGTTAAAGATCAAAGGTCAAGATCAAAGGTCAAAAAGGTTCATATCAGCGAAAAGGTCTTGTCCCAAGGAACATCCATGTGAAGTTTGAAGGCTCTGTTACAAACAGTATTGGAATGGGAGTAAAAAATGTGTATAAAAATCAGTTCAAAGGTCAAGGTCACATGTCAAAAAAGTTGGTATCAGTGAAAAGGTATTGTATCAAGGAACATCCATGTGAAGTTTAAAGGCTCTGTTACAAACAGTAAAACAGTATTGGAATGGGAATGGGTGTAAAAGTGTGTTTCAGAAAAAATCGGAAAAGGGGAAATAATTCAGCCATAATCAAAATATAGTTATGACCCTTTGTCAGAATGTACCTCTTGTCATGGTGAGTATGTGTATGAAGTTTCATAAAGATAAGCCAAATATGTTTTGAAATATGGTCCAGGATTATTTTTGTTAAATTTTTGTAGAATAGGTCAAAGTCCAAAGGTCAAGGTTACAGGTTAAAAAGGTTGGTATCACTGAACAGAACTTGTCCCAAGGAAGATCCATGTGAAGTTTGATGGCTGTGTAACAAAATGTGTTTCAGAAAAAAAAACGGAAAAGGGGAGATAATTCAGCCATAATCAATGATATAGTTTTGGCTCTTGGTCAGAATGTAGGTCCTGTCTTTGTGAGTACGTATTTGAAGTTTCATGAGGCTAGGTCTAATAGTTTTCAAGTTGTAGCCAAGGTTAAGTATTTTTAACAACTACAACTACGACGCCAAAGCAGACGCTGGAGTGATGACAATAGCTCGGAAGTTATTCTTCGAAAACAGACGAGCTAAAAGGAAACATCCAAAATACAAACCAAAGAAATGGCTTATAAAACATACATCCGTCCTCTGCTTGAATACACTGCACCTATTTGGGACCTCTGGCGGAAAAATATATCCATCAAATAGAAATGATTCAACATCATGCAATAAGATATATATGTTATGACTACAGATTTCTTAGCAGCGTTAGCGCCATGGCAGCACGCTAACAAGTCCATGAAATGAACACCCCCTTACACCCCACTTTATATAGAGAAAACTGGTGTTAACGGTGGTATACATTATTTTCTTTATTTCTGCTCCTAGACAATGAGGCGGTTTTAACGAGCACCCACAACCTATGCTTTGAGTATTAATAAGGATAATATCACAAATTTTCATAAGAAAATTGGCCGTTTTGGAGATGTAAAAAATTGCGCTATGACGCCCGGATGTGTTATCGCAATGGTTTAAAAACTCAACTCACCAACTTTTGAAAAACGAAGACCGATTTCATCTTTGGTCATGTTTTATAAAACACAAAACAGCCCAGTAAAGTCCAATTCCCGTCATACATACATCCAGCTTTGACAGACAGTGTCACAATCCCATTTTCTAGGATTAACCCTCATAAGTACTCATTTTTCCCCCGTACTGCCAGACTCTGGAACAATCTCCCTCCAGATATATGCAACAGCCCAGACCTCGGTCCATTCCGAGCAGGGCTCCTCAAAACCTAAAAGCAGCACCTAATAAAAGCATCTTCATCTTTCATCCTTATCATCCTAATCATATCATTACCCCAAATTATATACTGTTATGCTAATTTCACAGTCCAAATAAATTCTAAATTCCACATAAATTTTTTATATTGAATTGTTTCTCAAAAAGTTTTGTTTCTGGCCACCTTTGCATGCACCGCACTCCATATAATACTCTACAGGAGGTGTTTGGAGTATCCGGCAGCTTCAGATTCAGAGAACATTCAGCCTTCAGTTTCGTAAAACATTTTGATAAACCAAACATTTTATGCCTCATCTTTCATGCATTTTCAAAACAGAAGTGGAGGCAATGATCAGGAATCGATACAATTAACCCACAGCTCCCATCAGAGACACCAATGGGAAATAAACACAAACATGAAACAACAGACCCCGATGAAAACATCAACAGCGGAAAGCCAAAAGGACAGTTACTTTCCAACAAAATGGCCAATAGGTTATATCCAAAATAAAATAGTATAAGCGACACAAACACCCAAAGACAAACCATAACAAAAATAAACCGCGTCAGAAGAACCGCCTTGGAACACCTTAAATCACGATAATAATATTTGTTAAACAAGGTCTTAATAATTCAGAAAGTTTCGAATTTTATGTGAATCTTTGTTAAGATAATGTTGTTAACCAGTAAAATGCAGGTAGCCTGTGTTAGGTGTTGGGTAGTTGTATAGATTCCTGATCATTGCCTTCAGTTCTATTCTTAAGGGGAATGGGAACACCTGCAGGGGAGGCAACTCCTGCAAAAGAAGTTTTGTCTCCCGTGTCAAAACGGGTCTACTCTTAAAGAAAAGAATTTGCTCCTTAGGAGCAAATTCTTTCCTTTAAGAGTAGACCCTTTTTTCAGCTGGACAGGGCTTATGGAAAAGCGAACAGGAAGTCTCGAAAGTTGTCTCCCTTTGAAAAATGGCGGAAAAACCTGCTAGGTGTTCCCATTCCCCTTAAAGATTCAACATTTTCACGGAAATCTGGAGTACGTAGATGTTAATTATTGGCTGTTTTTTATTATTTTATTTTACTTTATTTTATTTTCCGTAAAATGCCTTTGTACAACCAACTTCTTATTAAAGTGAATTAGCATAACGTAACCGTCAATCAGCGGTAACGTTGTTTCTGGCCTGAAACCAAAACAGACTTGCAGACATTTTTAAAGTCTCTGAGAATTAGAGGCTTACTTTTAAAGGCTTACTGAGAATAAGAATCTTGTAATGTTGGTTGGTGCCTGATGCTCTGTCTCTGGTCGGGCCTATCGGAGTCTAACTGTTGGTTTTCTTTTGCTCCAGCATTTCAGTGGTTTCTTGCTGTCGAGTCCTCACCGTTGCTTCATCTTATCTCTGTGATTGTTTGATTTTTGTGTTCACGGATATGCTGTACTGATGATTAGGAGGCCTTCATGCGGACTGAACAAATTATCTGTCTAAATCGCAACGAAAGTAAGGGCGAGGATTGTGGCCACGTAAAATCGATTTAAGCAACTCCCCCCTCCCCCACCCCCACCCCCACCCCACCCCAAGTGGAGTTTGGAGTTCGTTTCACTGGCCGTACAAAGGCGGTTCTTCTGTTGTAGTTTATTTTTGTTATGGGATGCCTTTGTGTGTGTGTGTTTGGCTTTTATTTTGTTTTTGGATAGCCAGTTGAACATTTTGTGGGAAAGTAACTGTCCTTTTGGCTTTCCGCTGTTGATGTTTCCGTTAGGGTCTGTTGTTTCATGTTTGTGTTTCTTTCCTTTTGTATTGATTCCTGATCATTGCCTTCGCTTCTCTTTGCCAGCGATTTTATCTTTCTTTTTTATTAAAAGCTGACGAACTGACAATTAGTTTTTGTTTTGCCTCTTGGTGAAACGTGGATCGCCTTTAAGTTTGAAAATTTGGTCCTGATCATTGATTCCACTGTGTGTTTGAAAAAATATTTGAGGGTCACTGATAAGGCGTACTAGGACGAAAATAGCTAGTCTAGCACAGGTGCGTGAAGTTAGCAGGAGAGCAGTTCCAGCCGGAACTCAATCTCCTGCTGGCAGGACCAGCCGGAACATTCCAGTTCCGGCCGGAGTCAAATCTCCTGCTAGCAGGAACTATCCAACAGGATCAACCTTGTAACATAACTACATGAATATATTTCTCAAACGTTTTGTGAACACATTTCGACCGGTATTGCAGATGGATAATTAAAACGCACGCATGCACGCACGGCGTTGTATCGGAATCAGTGGAACACGAGTTCCTTTTGGTTCTGCTAGCGTAACGGCGGAGTGCGGGAGCTAGCGAGTACGTGGGGCATGAGTGGCTCAAGGGGCTTCAACAGACCCACTAGCTGGCTACTCCGGGAAAATTCGTGTTTTCTTGAAAATGGGTGCGGAAAAGTAGTATGTGGCCGGCTTGGGGTGGTGGGTAGGTTTTCCCGAACTCGGCCAAACGGTGAGGTGCGGGAGTTGGCGACGTAGCGCGACTTGGACATGTATAGATGTCCCATCCAGCAGTATGGGTGAGGATATCCGCAAAACTCTGGTTACTGAAAACTTGAGACAAGAAAATTGGTGAACACTGCCCATTGCCATGTTGTTTCGGAATCAGTGGAACACGAGTTCCTGCTGGTCCTGCTAGCGTAACGGCGGAGTGCGGGTGCTAGCAAGTACGTGGGGCATGGGTGGCTGATGGGGCTCGAGCAGACCCACTAGCTGGCTACTCCAGGAAAACTCGTGTTTCCTTGAAAATGGGTGCAGAAAAGTAGTATGTGGCCGGCTGGGGGTGGTGGGAAGGTTTTCCGAACCCGGTTAAACGGGGAAGTGCGGGAGTTGGCGACGTAGCGCGACTTGGACATGGATAGATGTTTTATCCAGCAGTATGGGTGAGTATACTCGCAAAACTCTGGTTACTGAAAACTGGGACAAGAAAATTGGTTAAAAATGCCCATTATCGCGTTGTATCGGAATCAGTGGAACACGAGTTCCTGTTTGGTTCTGCTAGCGTAATGGCGGAGTACGGGAGCTAGTGAGTACGTGGGGCATGTGTGCCTGAAGGGGCTTTAGCAGACCCACTAGCTGGCTATTCCGGGAAAACTCGTGTTTCCTGGAAAATGGGTGCGGAAAAGGAGTGTGCGTGAGGCTTGGGGGTGGGTAGGTTTTCCTGGACCCGGCCAAACGGTGAGGTGCGGATGATGGCGACATAGCGCGAAATGGGCGTAGATAGATGTCCTATCAAGCAGTGTGGTTTGGTACATTGGCAAAACTCTGGTTACTGCAAACTGGAGACAAGAACATTGGTGAAAATGCACATTACCGCGTTGTATCGGAATCAGTGGAACATGAGTTCCTGCTGGTTCTGCTAGCGTAACGACGGAGTGCGGGAGCTAGCGTGTACATTGGTCATGGGTGGCTGAAGGGGTTTAGCAGACCCACTAGCTGGCTACTCCAGGTAAATTCGTGTTTCCTTGAACATGGGTTCGGAAAAGTAGTATGTGGCCGGCTTGGGGTGTTGGGTAGGTTTTCCCGAACCCGGCCAAACGGTGAGGTGCGGGAGTTGGCGACGTAGCACGACTTGGACATGGATAGATGTCTTATCCAGCAGTATGGGTGAGTATACAGGCAAAACTCTGGTTACTGGAAACTTGAGACAAGAAAATTGGTGAACATTGCCCATTGCCACGTTGTTTCGGAATCAGCGGAACACGAGTTCCTGCTGATTCTGCTAGCGTAACGGCGGAGTGCGGGAGCTAGTGAGTGCGTGGGACATGTGTGGCTGAAGGGGCTTTAGCAGACCCACTAGCTGGCTACTTCAGGAAAACTCGTGTTTCCTTGAAAATGGGTGCGGAAAGTAGTATGTGGCCGGCTTGGGGGTGGTGGGTAGGTTTTCCCGAACCCGGCCAAACGGGGAAGTGCGGGAGTTGGCGACGTAGCGCGACTTGGACATGGATAGATGTTCTATCCAGCAGTATGGGTGAGTATACTCGCAAAACTCTGGTTACTGAAAACTGGAGACAAGAAAATTGGTTGAAAATGCAAATTACCGCGTTGTATCGGAATCAGTGGAACACGAATTCCTGCTGGTTCTGCAAGCGTAAAGGCGGAGTGCGGGAGCTACTGAGTACGTGGGGCATGTGTGGCTGAAGGAGCTTTAGCAGACCCACTAGCTGACTATTCCGGGAAAACTCGTGTTTCCTGGAAAATGGGTGCGGAAAAGGAGTTTGCGGCAGGCTTGGGGGTGGGTAGGTTTTCCTGGACCCGGCCAAACGGTGAGGTGCGGGTGTTGGCGACATAGCTGGAAATGCGCGTAGATAGATGTCCTATTAAGCAGTGTGGATGAGTACTTTGGCAAAACTCTGGTTACTGAAAACTCGAGGCAAGAACATAGGTGAAAAATGCCCATTACCGCGTTGTATCGGAATCAATGGAACACGAGTTCCTGCTGGTTCTGGTAGCGTAACGGCGGAGTGCGGGAGCTAGCGAGTTGTGGGACATGAGTGGCTGAAGGGGCTTTAGCAGACCCACCAGCTGGCTACTTCAGGAAAACTCGTGTTTCCTTGAAAATGGGTGCGGAAAGTAGTATGTGGCCGGCTTGGGGTGGTGGGTAGGTTTTCCCGAACCCGGCCAAACGAGGAAGTGCAGGAGTTGGCGACGTAGCGCGTCTTGGACATGGATAGATGTTCTATCCAGCAGTATGGGTGAGTATACTCGTAAAACTCTGGTTACTGAAAACTGGAGACAAGAAAATTGGTTAAAAATGCCCATTACCACGTTGTATCGGAATCAGTGGAACACGAGTTCCTGCTGGTTCTGCTAGCGTAACGGCGGAGTGCGGGAGCTAGTGAGTACGTGGGGCATGTGTGGCTGAAGGGGCTTTAGCAGACCCACTAGCTGGCTACTTCAGGAAAACTCGTGTTTCCTTGAAAATGGGTGCGGAAAGTAGTATTTTGTGGCCGGCTTGGGGTTGGTGGGTAGATTTTCCCGAACCCGGCCAAACGGGGAAGTGCGGGAGTTGGCGACGTAGCGCGACTTGGACATGGATAGATGTTCTATCCAGCAGTATGGGTGAGTATACTCGCAAAACTCTGGTTACTGAAAACTGGAAGCAAGAACATTGGTTAAAAATGCTAATTACCGCGTTGTATCGGAATCAGTGGAACACGAATTCCTGCTGGTTCTGCTAGCGTAACGGCGGAGTGCGGGAGCTACTGAGTACGTGGGGCATGTGTGGCTGAAGGAGCTTTAGCAGACCCACTAGCTGACTATTCCGGGAAAACTCGTGTTTCCTGGAAAATGGGTGCGGAAAAGGAGTTTGCGGCAGGCTAGGGGGTGGGTAGGTTTTCCTGGATCCGGCCAAACGGTGAGGTGCGGGTGTTGCCGACATAGCTCGAAATGCGCGTAGATAGATGTCCTATTAAGCAGTGTGGGTGAGTACATTGGCAAAACTCTGGTTACTGAAAACTCGAGGCAAGAACATTGGTGAAAAATGCCCATTACCGCGTTGTATCGGAATCGATGGAACACGAGTTCCTGCAGGTTCTGCTAGCGTAACGGCGGAGTGCGGGAGCTAGCGAGTTCGTGGGACATGAGTGGCTGAAGGGGCTTTAGCAGACCCACTAGCTGGCTACTTCAGGAAAACTCGTGTTTCCTTGAAAATGGGTGCGGAAAAGTAGCATGTGGCCGGCTTGGGGTGGTGGGTAGGTTTTCCCGAACCCGGCCAAACGGGGAAGTGCGGGAGCTGGCGACGTAGCGCGACTTGGACATGGATAGATGTTCTATCCAGCAGTATGGGTGAGTATACTCGCAAAACTCTGGTTACTGAAAACTGGAGACAAGAAAATTGGTTAAAAATGCCCATTACCACGTTGTATCGGAATCAGTGGAACACGACTTCCTGCTGGTTCTGCTAGCGTAACGGCGGAGTGCGGGAGCTAGTGAGTACGTGGGGCATGTGTGGCTGAAGGGGCTTTAGCAGACCCACTAGCTGGCTATTCCGGGAAAACTCGTGTTTCCTGGAAAATGGGTGCGGAAAAGGAGTGTGCGTGAGGCTTGGGGTGGGTAGGTTGTCCTGGACCCGGCCAAACGGTGAGGTGCGGGTGTTGGCGACATAGCGCGAAATGGGCGTAGATAGATGTCCTATCAAGCAGTGTGGGTGAGTACATTGGTAAAACTCTGGTTACTGAAAACGCGAGGCAAGAACATTGGTGAAAAATGCCCATTGCAGCTTTGTATCGGAATCAATGGAACACGAGTTCCTGCTGGTTCTGCTAGCGTAACGGCGGAGTGCGGAAGCTAGCGAGTTCGTGGGACATGAGTGGCTGAAGGGGCTTAAGCAGACCCACTAGCTGGCTACTCCAGGAAAACTCGTGTTTCGTTGAAAATGGGTGCGGAAAAGTAGTATGTGGCCGGCTTGGGGTGGTGGGTAGGTTTTCCCGAACCCGGCCAAACGGGGAAGTGCGGGAGTTGGCGACGTAGAGCGACTTGGACATAGATAGATGTTCTATCCAGCAGTATGGGTGAGTATACTCGCAAAACTCTGGTTACTGAAAACTGGAGACAAGAAAATTGGTTAAAATGCCAATTACCGCGTTGTATCGGAATCAGTGGAACACGAGTTCCTGCTGGTTCTGCTAGCGTAACGGCGGAGTGCGGGAGCTAGTGAGTACGTGGGGCATGTGTGGCTGAAGGGGCTTTAGCAGACCCACTAGCTGGCTATTCCGGGAAAACTCGTGTTTCCTGGAAAATGGGTGCGGAAAAGGAGTGTGCGTGAGGCTTGGGGTGGGTAGGTTGTCCTGGACCCGGCCAAACGGTGAGGTGCGGGTGTTGGCGACATAGCGCGAAATGGGCGTAGATAGATGTCCTATCAAGCAGTGTGGGTGAGTACATTGGCAAAACTCTGGTTACTGAAAACGCGAGGCAAGAACATTGGTGAAAAATGCCCATTACAGCTTTGTATCGGAATCAATGGAGCACGAGTTCCTGCTGGTTCTGCTAGCGTAACGGCGGAGTGCGGGAGCTAGCGAGTTCGTGGGACATGAGTTGCTGAAGGGGCTTAAGCAGACCCACTAGCTGGCTACTCCAAGAAAACTCGTGTTTCGTTGAAAATGGGTGCGGAAAAGTAGCATGTGGCCGGCTTGGGGTGGTGGGTTGGTTTTCCCGAACCCGGCCAAACGGGGAAGCGCGGGAGTTGGCGACGTAGCGCGACTTGGACATGGATAGATGTTCTATCCAGCAGTATGGGTGAGTATACTCGCAAAACTCTGGTTACTGAAAACTGGAGACAAGAAAATTGGTTAAAAATGCCAATCACCGCGTTGTATCGGAATCAGTGGAACACGAGTGTCTGCTGGTTCTGCTAGCGTAACGGCGGATTGCGGGAGCTAGTGAGTACGTGGGGCATGTGTGGCTGAAGGGGCTTTAGCAGACCCACTAGCTGGCTACTTCAGGAAAACTCGTGTTTCCTTGAAAATGGGCGCGGAAAGTAGTATGTGGCCGGCTTGGGGGTGGTGGGTAGGTTTTCCCGAACCCGGCCAAACGGGGAAGTGCGGGAGTTGGCGACGTAGCGCGACTTGGACATGGGTAGATGTTCTATCCAGCAGTATGGGTGAGTATACTTGCAAAACTCTGGTTACTGAAAACTGGAGGCAAGAACATTGGTTAAAAATGCCAATTACCGCGTTGTATCGGAATCAGTGGAACACGAATTCCTGCTGGTTCTGCTAGCGTAACGGCGGAGTGCGGGAGCTACTGAGTACGTGGGGCATGTGTGGATGAAGGAGCTTTAGCAGACCCACTAGCTGACTATTCCGGGAAAACTCGTGTTTCCTGGAAAATGGGTGCGGAAAAGGAGTTTGCGTGAGGCTTGGGGTGGGTAGGTTGTCCTGGACCCGGCCAAACGGTGAGGTGCGGGTGTTGGCGACATAGCGCGAAATGGGCGTAGATAGATGTCCTATCAAGCAGTGTTGGTGAGTACATTGGTAAAACTCTGGTTACTGAAAACGCGAGGCAAGAACATTGGTGAAAAATGCCCATTACAGCTTTGTATCGGAATCAACGGAACACGAGTTCCTGCTGGTTCTGCTAGCGTAACGGCGGAGTGCGGGAGATATCGAGTTCGTGGGACATGAGTGGCTGAAGGGGCTTAAGCAGACCCACTAGCTGGCTACTCCAGGAAATCTCGTGTTTCGTTGAAAATGGGTGCGGAAAAGTAGTATGTGGCCGGCTTGGGGTGGTGGGTAGGTTTTCCCGAACCCGGCCAAACGGGGAAGTGCGGGAGTTGGCGACGTAGCGCGACTTGGACATAGATAGATGTTCTATCCAGCAGTATGGGTGAGTATACTCGCAAAACTCTGGTTACTGAAAACTGGAGACAAGAAAATTGGTTAAAATGCCAATTACCGCGTTGTATCGGAATCAGTGGAACACGAGTTCCTGCTGGTTCTGCTAGCGTAACGGCGGAGTGCGGGAGCTAGTGAGTACGTGGGGCATGTGTGGCTGAAGGGGCTTTAGCAGACCCACTAGCTGGCTATTCCGGGAAAACTCGTGTTTCCTGGAAAATGGGTGCGGAAAAGGAGTGTGCGTGAGGCTTGGGGTGGGTAGGTTGTCCTGGACCCGGCCAAACGGTGAGGTGCGGGTGTTGGCGACATAGCGCGAAATGGGCGTAGATAGATGTCCTATCAAGCAGTGTGGGTGAGTAAATTGGCAAAACTCTGGTTACTGAAAACTCGAGGCAAGAACATTGGTGAAAAATGCCCATTACAGCTTTGTATCGGAACCAATGGAACACGAGTTCCTGCTGGTTCTGCTAGCGTAACGGCGGAGTGCGGGAGCTAGCGAGTTCGTGGGACATGAGTGGCTGAAGGGGCTTAAGCAGACCCACTAGCTGGCTACTCCAGGAAAACTCGTGTTTCGTTGAAAATGGGTGCGGAAAAGTAGCATGTGGCCGGCTTGGGGTGGTGGGTAGGTTTTCCCGAACCCGGCCAAACGGGGAAGCGCGGGAGTTGGCGACGTAGCGCGACTTGGACAAGGATAGATGTTCTATCCAGCAGTATGGGTGAGTATACTCGCAAAACTCTGGTTATTGAAAACTGGAGACAAGAAAATTGGTTAAAAATGCCAATTACCGCGTTGTATCGGAATCAGTGGAACACTAGTGTCTGCTGGTTCTGCTAGCGTAACGGCGGATTGCGGGAGCTAGTGAGTACGTGGGGCATGTGTGGCTGAAGGGGCTTTAGCAGACCCACTAGCTGGCTACTTCAGGAAAACTCGTGTTTCCTTGAAAATGGGCGCAGAAAGTAGTATGTGGCCGGCTTGGGGGTGGTGGGTAGGTTTTCCCGAACCCGGCCAAACGGGGAAGTGCGGGAGTTGGCGACGTAGCGCGACTTGGACATGGATAGATGTTCTATCCAGCAGTATGGGTGAGTATACTCGCAAAACTCTGGTTACTGAAAACTGGAGGCAAGAACATTGGTTAAAAATGCCAATTACCGCATTGTATCGGAATCAGTGGAACACGAATTCCTGCTGGTTCTGCTAGCGTAACGGCGGAGTGCGGGAGCTACTGAGTACGTGGGGCATGTGTGGCTGAAGGAGCTTTAGCAGACCCACTAGCTTACTATTCCGGGAAAACTCGTGTTTCCTGGAAAATGGGTGCGGAAAAGGAGTTTGCGTGAGGCTTGGGGGTGGGTAGGTTTTCCTGGACCCGGCCAAACGGTGAGGTGCGGGTGTTGGCGACATAGCGCGAAATGCGCGTAGATAGATGTCCTATTAAGCAGTGTGGGTGAGTACATTGGCAAAACTCTGGTTACTGAAAACTCGAGGCAAGAACATTGGTGAAAAATGCCCATTACCGCGTTGTATCGGAATCAATGGAACACGAGTTCCTGCTGGTTCTGCTAGCGTAACGGCGGAGTGCGGGAGCTAGCGAGTTCGTGGGACATGAGTGGCTGAAGGGGCTTTAGCAGACCCACTAGCTGGCTACTTCAGGAAAACTCGTGTTTCCTTGAAAATGGGTGCGGAAAGTAGTATGTGGCCGGCTTGGGGTGGTGGGTGGGTTTTCACGAACCCGGCCAAACGGGGAAGTGCGGGAGTTGGCGACGTAGCGCGACTTGGACATGGATAGATATTCTATCCAGCAGTATGGGTGAGTATACTCGCAAAACTCTGGTTATTGAAAACTGGAGACAAGAAAATTGGTTAAAAATGCCCATTACCACGTTTTATCGGAATCAGTGGAACACAAGTTCCTGCTGGTTCTGCTAGCGTAACGGCGGAGTGCGGGAGCTAGTGAGTACGTGGGGCATGTGTGGCTGAAGGGGCTTTAGCAGACCCACTAGCTGGCTATTCCGGGAAAACTCGTGTTTCCTGGAAAATGGGTTCGCAAAAAGGAGTGTGCGTGAGGCTTGGGGGTGGGTAGGTTTTCCTGGACCCGGCCAAACGGAGAGGTGCGGATGTTGGCGACATAGCGCGAAATGGGCGTAGATAGATGTCCTATCAAGCAGTGTGGGTGAGTACATTGGCAAAACTCTGGTTACTGAAAACGCGAGGCAAGAACATTGGTGAAAAATGCCCATTACAGCTTTGTATCGGAATCAATGGAACACGAGTTCCTGCTGGTTCTGCTAGCGTAACGGCGGAGTGCGGGAGCTAGCGAATTCGTGGGACATGAGTGGCTGAAGGGGCTTTAGCAGACCCACTAGCTGGCTACTCCAGGAAAACTCGTGTTTCCTTGAAAATGGGTGCGGAAAAGTAGTATGTGGCCGGCTTGGGGTGGTGGGTAGGTTTTCCCGAACCCGGCCAAACGGGGAAGTGCGGGAGTTGGCGACGTAGCGCGACTTGGACATTGATAGATGTGCTATCCAGCAGTATGGGTGAGTATACTCGCAAAACTCTGGTTACTGAAAACTGGAGACAAGAAAATTGGTTAAAAATGCCCATTACCGCGTTGTATCGGAATCAGTGGAACACGAGTGTCTGCTGGTTCTGCTAGCGTAACGGCGGATTGCGGGAGCTAGTGAGTACGTGGGGCATGTGTGGCTGAAGGGGCTTTAGCAGACCCACTAGCTGGCTACTTCAGGAAAACTCGTGTTTCCTTGAAAATTGGCGCGGAAAGTAGTATGTGGCCGGCTTGGGGGTGGTGGGTAGGTTTTCCCGAACCCGGCCAAACGGGGAAGTGCGGGAGTTGGCGACGTAGCGCGACTTGGACATGGATAGATGTTCTATCCAGCAGTATAGGTGAGTATACTCGCAAAACTCTGGTTACTGAAAACTGGAGGCAAGAACATTGGTTAAAAATGCCAATTACCGCGTTGTATCGGAATCAGTGGAACACGAATTCCTGCTGGTTCTGCTAGCGTAACGGCGGAGTGCGGGAGCTACTGAGTACGTGGGGCATGTGTGGCTGAAGGAGCTTTAGCAGACCCACTAGCTTACTATTCCGGGAAAACTCGTGTTTCCTGGAAAATGGGTGCGGAAAAGGAGTTTGCGTGAGGCTTGGGGGTGGGTAGGTTTTCCTGGACCCGGCCAAAACGGTGAGGTGCGGGTGTTGGCGACATAGCGCGAAATGCGCGTAGATAGATGTCCTATTAAGCAGTGTGGGTGAGTACATTGGCAAAACTTTGGTTACTGAAAACTCGAGGCAAGAACATTGGTGAAAAATGCCCATTACCGCGTTGTATCGGAATCAATGGAACACGAGTTCCTGCTGGTTCTGCTAGCGTAACGGCGGAGTGCGGGAGCTAGCGAGTTCGTGGGACATGAGTGGCTGAAGGGGCTTTAGCAGACCCACTAGCTGGCTACTTCAGGAAAACTCGTGTTTCCTTGAAAATGGGTGCGGAAAAGTAGTATGTGGCCGGCTTGGGGTGGTGGGTAGGTTTTCCCGAACCCGGCCAAACGGGGAAGTGCGGGAGTTGGCGACGTAGCGCGACTTGGACATGGATAGATGTTCTATCCAGCAGTATGGGTGAGTATACTCGCAAAACTCTGGTTACTGAAAACTGGAGACAAGAAAATTGGTTAAAAATGCCCATTGCCACGTTGAATCGGAATCAGTGGAACACAATTTCCTGCTGGTTCTGCTAGCGTAACGGCGGAGTGCGGGGGCTAGTGAGTACGTGGGGCATGTATGGCTGAAGGGGCTTTAGCAGACCCACTAGTGGCTATTCCGGGAAAACTCGTGTTTCCTGGAAAATGGGTGCGCAAAAAGGAGTGTGCGTGAGGCTTGGGGGTGGGTAGGTTTTCCTGGACCCGGCCAAACGGAGAGGTGCGGGTGTTGGCGACATAGCGCGAAATGGGCGTAGATAGATGTCCTATCAAGCAGTGTGGGTGAGTACATTGGCAAAACTCTGGTTACTGAAAACGCGAGGCAAGAACATTGGTGAAAAATGCCCATTACAGCTTTGTATCGGAATCAATGGAACACGAGTTCCTGCTGGTTCTGCTAGCGTAACGGCGGAGTGCGGGAGCTAGCGAATTCGTGGGACATGAGTGGCTGAAGGGGCTTTAGCAGACCCACTAGCTGGCTACTCCAGGAAAACTCGTGTTTCCTTGAAAATGGGTGCGGAAAAGTAGTATGTGGCCGGCTTGGGGTGGTGGGTAGGTTTTCCCGAACCCGGCCAAACGGGGAAGTGCGGGAGTTGGCGACGTAGCGCGACTTGGACATGGATAGATGTTCTATCCAGCAGTATGGGTGAGTATACTCGCAAAACTCTGGTTACTGAAAACTGGAGACAAGAAAATTGGTTAAAACTGCCAAATACCGCGTTGTATCGGAATCAGTGGAACACGAGTTCCTGCTGGTTCTGCTAGCGTAACGGCGGAGTGCGGGAGCTAGTGAGTACGTGGGGCATGTGTGGCTGAAGGGGCTTTAGCAGACCCACTAGCTGGCTACGTCAGGAAAACTCGTGTTTCCTTGAAAATGGGTGCGGAAAGTAGTATGTGGCCGGCTTGGGGGTGGTGGGTAGGTTTTCCCGAACCCGGCCAAACGGGGAAGTGCGGGAGTTGGCGACGTAGCGCGACTTGGACATGGATAGATGTTCTATCCAGCAGTATGGGTGAGTATACTCGCAAAACTCTGGTTACTGAAAACTGGCGGCAAGAACATTGGTTAAAAATGCCAATTACCGCGTTGTATCGGAATCAGTGGAACACGAATTCCTGCTCGTTCTGGTAGCGTAACGGCGGAGTGCGGGAGCTACTGAGTACGTGGGGCATGTGTGGCTGAAGGAGCTTTAACAGACCCACTAGCTGACTATTCCGGGAAAACTCCTGTTTCCTGGAAAATGGGTGCGGAAAAGGAGTTTGCGGCAGGCTTGGGGGTGGGTAGGTTTTCCTGGACCCGGCCAAACGGTGAGGTGCGGGTGTTGGCGACATAGCGTGAAATGCGCGTAGATAGATGTCCTATTAAGCAGTGTGGGTGAGTACATTGGCAAAACTCTGGTTACTGAAAACTCGAGGCAAGAACATTGGTGAAAAATGCCCATTACCGCGTTGTATCGGAATCAATGGAACACGAGTTCCTGTTGGTTCTGCTAGCGTAACGGCGGTGTGCGGGAGCTAGCGAGTTCGTGGGACTTGAATGGGTGAAGGGGCTTTAGCAGACCCACTAGCTGGCTACTTCAGGAAAACTCGTGTTTCCTTGAAAATGGGTGCGGAAAGTAGTATGTGGCCGGCTTGGGGTGGTGGGTAGGTTTTCCCGAACCCGGCCAAACGGGGAAGTGCGGGAGTTTGCGACGTAGCGCGACTTGGACATGGATAGATGTTCTATCCAGCAGTATGGGTGAGTATACTCGCAAAACTCTGGTTACTGAAAACTGGAGACAAGAAAATTGGTTGAAAATGCAAATTACCGCGTTGTATCGGAATCAGTGGAACACGAATTCCTGCTGGATCTGCAAGCGTAAAGGCGGAGTGCGGGAGCTACTGAGTACGTGGGGCATGTGTGGCTGAAGGAGCTTTAGCAGACCCACTAGCTGACTATTCCGGGAAAACTCGTGTTTCCTGGAAAATGGGTGCGGAAAAGGAGTTTGCGGCAGGCTTGGGGGTGGGTAGGTTTTCCTGGACCCGGCCAAACGGTGAGGTGCGGGTGTTGGCGACATAGCTGGAAATGCGCGTAGATAGATGTCCTATTAAGCAGTGTGGATGAGTACTTTGGCAAAACTCTGGTTACTGAAAACTCGAGGCAAGAACATAGGTGAAAAATGCCCATTACCGCGTTGTATCGGAATGGGCATTTTTCACCAATGTTCTTGCCTCGAGTTTTCAGTAACCAGAGTTTTGCCAATGTACTCACCCACACTGCTTAATAGGACATCTATCTACGCGCATTTCGCGCTATGTCGCCAACACCCGCACTTCACCGTTTGGCCGGGTCCAGGAAAACCTACCCACCCCCAAGCCTGCCGCAAACTCCTTTTCCGCACCCATTTTCCAGGAAACACGAGTTTTCCCTGAATAGTCAGCTAGTGGGTCTGCTAAAGCTCCTTCAGCCACACATGCCCCACGTACTCACTAGCTCCCGCACTCCGCCGTTACGCTAGCAGAACCAGCAGGAATTCGTGTTCCACTGATTCCGATACAACGCGGTAATTGGCATTTTTAACCAATGTTCTTGCCTCCAGTTTTCAGTAACCAGAGTTTTGCGAGTATACTCACCCATACTGCTGGATAGAACATCTATCCATGTCCAAGTCGCGCTACGTCGCCAACTCCCGCACTTCCCCGTTTGGCCGGGTTCGGGAAAACCTACCCACCACCCCAAAGCCGGCCACATACTACTTTCCGCACCCATTTTCAAGGAAACACGAGTTTTCCTGAAGTAGCCAGCTAGTGAGTCTGCTAAAGCCCCTTCATCCACACATGCCCCACGTACTCACTAGGTACCGCACTCCGCCGTTACGCTAGCAGAACCAGCAGGAACTCGTGTTCCACTGATTCCGATACAACGTGGTAATGGGCATTTTTAACCAATTTTCTTGTCTCCAGTTTTCAGTAACCAGAGTTTTGCGAGTATACTCACCCATACTGCTGGATAGAACATCTATCCATGTCCAAGTCGCGCTACGTCGCCAACTCCCGCACTTTCCCGTTTAACCGGGTTCGGGAAAACCTACCCACCACCCCAAGCCGGACACATACTACTTTCCGCACCTATTTTCAAGGAAACACGAGTTTTCCTGAAGTAGCCATCTAGTGGGTCCGCTAAAGCCCCTTCAGCCACTCATGTCCCACGAACTCGCTAGCTCCCGCACTCCGCCGTTACGCTAGCAGAACCAGCAGGAACTCGTGTTCCATTGATTCCGATACAACGCGGTAATTGGCATTTTTAACCAATGTTCTTGCCTCGCGTTTTCAGTAACCAGAGTTTTGCCAATGTACTCACCCACACTGCTTGATAGGACATCTATCTACGCCCATTTCGCGCTATGTCGCCAACACCCGCACCTCACCGTTTGGCCGGGTCCAGGAAAACCTACCCACCCCCAAGCCTGCCGCAAACTCCTTTTCCGCACCCATTTTCCAGGAAACACGAGTTTTCCCGGAATAGTCAGCTAGTGGGTCTGCTAAAGCTCCTTCAGCCACACATGTCCCACGAACTCGCTAGCTCCCGCACTCCGCCGTTACGCTAGCAGAACCAGCAGGAACTCGTGTTCCATTGATTCCGATACAAAGCTGTAATGGGCATTTTTCACCAATGTTCTTGCCTCGCGTTTTCAGTAACCAGAGTTTTGCCAATGTACTCACCCACACTGCTTAATAGGACATCTATCTACGCGCATTTCGCGCTATGTCGCCAACACCCGCACCTCACCGTTTGGCCGGGTCCAGGAAAACCTACCCACCCCCAAGCCTGCCGCAAACTCCTTTTCCGCACCCATTTTCCAGGAAACACGAGTTTTCCCGGAATAGTCAGCTAGTGGGTCTGCTAAAGCTCCTTCAGCCACATATGCCCCACGTACCCAGTAGCTCCCGCACTCCGCCGTTAGGCTAGCAGAATCAGCAGGAATTCGTGTTCCACTGATTCCGATACAACGCGGTAATTGGCATTTTTGACCAATGTTCTTGCCTCCAGTTTTCAGTAACCAGAGTTTTGCGAGTATACTCACCCATACTGCTGGATAGAACATCTATCCATGTCCAAGTCGCGCTACGTCGCCAACTCCCGCACTTCCCCGTATGGCCGGGTTCGGGAAAACCTTCCCACCACCCCCAAGCCGGCCACATACTACTTTCCGCACCCATTTTCAAGGAAACACGAGTTTTCCTGAAGTAGCCACCTAGTGGGTCTGCTAAAGCCCCTTCAGCCACACATGCCCCACTTACTCACTAGCTCCCGCACTCCGCCGTTAGGCTAGCAGAATCAGCAGGAATTCGTGTTCCACTGATTCCGATACAACGCGGTAATTGGCATTTTTAACCAATGTTCTTGCCTCCAGTTCTCAGTAACCAGAGTTTTGCGAGTATACTCACCCATACTGCTGGATAGAACATCTATCCATGTCCAAGTCGCGCTACGTCGCCAACTCCCGCACTTCC
Organism: Lucinisca nassula; assembly: GCA_963580285.1. NCBI lineage: Eukaryota > Metazoa > Mollusca > Bivalvia > Lucinida > Lucinidae > Lucinisca > Lucinisca nassula. Next base: position 100,189,057 of record OY757015.1, read on the forward strand.
CCGTTTGGCCGGGTTCGGGAAAACCTTCCCACCACCCCCAAGCCGGCCACATACTACTTTCCGCACCCCATTTTCAAGGAAACACGAGTTTTCCTGAAGTAGCCAGCTAGTGGGTCTGCTAAAGCCCCTTCAGCCACATATGCCCCACGTACTCACTAGCTCCCGCACTCCGCCGTTACGCTAGCAGAACCAGCAGGAACTCGTGTTCCACTGATTCCGATACAACGCGGTAATTGGCATTTTTAACCAATTTTCTTGTCTCCAGTTTTCAGTAACCAGAGTTTTGCGAGTATACTCACCCATACTGCTTGATAGAACATCTATCAATGTCCAAGTCGCGCTACGTCGCCAACTCCCGCACTTCCCCGTTTGCCTGGGTTCGGGAAAACCTACCCACCACCCCAAGCCGGCCACATACTACTTTTCCGCACCCATTTTCAAGGAAACACGAGTTTTCCTGGAGTAGCCAGCTAGTGGGTCTGCTAAAGCCCCTTCAGCCACTCATGTCCCACGAACTCGCTAGCTCCCGCACTCCGCTGTTACGCTAGCAGAACCAGCAGGAACTCGTGTTCCATTGATTCCGATACAACGCGGTAATGGGCATTTTTCACCAATGTTCTTGCCTCGAGTTTTCAGTAACCAGAGTTTTGCCAATGTACTCACCCACACTGCTTAATACGACATCTATCTACGCGCATTTCGCGCTATGTCGCCAACACCCGCACCTCACCGTTTGGCCGGGTCCAGGAAAACCTACCCACCCCCAAGCCTGCCGCAAACTCCTTTTCCGCACCCATTTTCCAGGAAACACGAGTTTTCCCGGAATAGTCAGCTAGTGGGTCTGCTAAAGCTCCTTCAGCCACACATGCCCCACGTACTCAGTAGCTCCCGCACTCCGCCGTTAGGCTAGCAGAATCAGCAGGAATTCGTGTTCCACTGATTCCGATACAACGCGGTAATTGGCATTTTTAACCAATGTTCTTGCCTCCAGTTTTCAGTAACCAGAGTTTTGCGAGTATACTCACCCATACTGCTGGATAGAACATCTATCCATGTCCAAGTCGCGCTACGTCGCCAACTCCCGCACTTCCCCGTTTGGCCGGGTTCGGGAAAACCTACCCACCACACAAAGCCGGCCACATACTACTTTTCCGCACCCATTTTCAAGGAAACACGAGTTTTCCTGGAGTAGCCAGCTAGTGGGTCTGCTAAAGCCCCTTCAGCCACTCATGTCCCACGAACTCGCTAGCTCCCGCACTCCGCCGTTACGCTAGCAGAACCAGCAGGAACTCGTGTTCCATTGATTCCGATACAAAGCTGTAATGGGCATTTTTCACCAATGTTATTGCCTCGCGTTTTCAGTAACCAGAGTTTTGCCAATGTACTCACCCACACTGCTTGATAGGACATCTATCTACGCCCATTTCGCGCTATGTCGCCAACACCCGCACCTCACCGTTTGGCCGGGTCCAGGAAAACCTACCCACCCCCAAGCCTCACGCACACTCCTTTTCCGCACCAATTTTCCAGGAAACACGAGTTTTCCCGGAGTAGCAAGCTAGTGGGTCTGCTAAAGCCCCTTCAGCCACACATGCCCCACGTACTCACTAGCTCCCGCACTCCGCCGTTACGCTAGCAGAACCAGCAGGAACTCGTGTTCCACTGATTCCGATACAACGTGGTAATGGGCATTTTTAACCAATTTTCTTGTCTCCAGTTTTAAGTAACCAGAGTTTTGCGAGTATACTCACCCATACTGCTGGATAGAACATCTATCCATGTCGAAGTCGCGCTACGTCGCCAACTCCCGCACTTCCCCGTTTAGCCGGGTTCGGGAAAACCTACCCACCACCCCAAGCCGGCCACATACTACTTTCCGCACCCATTTTCAAGGAAACACGAGTTTTCCTGAAGTAGCCAGCTAGTGGGTCTGCTAAAGCCCCTTCAGCCACTCATGTCCCACGAACTCGCTAGCTCCCGCACTCCGCCGTTACGCTAGCAGAACCAGCAGGAACTCGTGTTCCATTGATTCCGATACAACGCGGTAATGGGCATTTTTCACAAATGTTCTTGCCTCGAGTTTTCAGTAACCAGAGTTTTGCCAATGTACTCACCCACACTGCTTAATAGGACATCTATCTACGCGCATTTCGCGCTATGTCGCCAACACCCGCACTTCCCCGTTTGGCCGGGTCCAGGAAAACCTACCCACCCCCAAGCCTGCCGGAAACTCCTTTTCCGCACCCATTTTCCAGGAAACACGAGTTTTCCCTGAATAGTCAGCTAGTGGGTCTGCTAAAGCTCCTTCAGCCACACATGCCCCACGTACTCACTAGCTCCCGCACTCCGCCGTTACGCTAGCAGAATCAGCAGGAATTCGTGTTCCACTGATTCCGATACAACGCGGTAATTGTCATTTTTAACCAATGTTCTTGCCTCCAGTTTTCAGTAACCAGAGTTTTGCGAGTATACTCACCCATACTGCTGGATAGAACATCTATCCATGTCCAAGTCGCGCTACGTCGCCAACTCCCGCACTTCCCCGTTTGGCCGGGTTCGGGAAAACCTACCCACCACCCCAAAGCCGGCCACATACTACTTTCCGCACCCATTTTCAAGGAAACACGAGTTTTCCTGAAGTAGCCAGCTAGTGAGTCTGCTAAAGCCCCTTCAGCCACACATGCCCCACGTACTCACTAGCTCCCGCACTCCGCCGTTACGCTAGCAGAACCAGCAGGAACTCGTGTTCCACTGATTCCGATACAACGCGGTAATTGGCATTTTTAACCAATTCTCTTGTCTCCAGTTTTCAGTAACCAGAGTTTTGCGAGTATACTCACCCATACTGCTGGATAAAACATCTATCCATGTCCAAGACGCGCTACGTCGCCAACTCCCGCACTTCCCCGTTTGGCCGGGTTCGGGAAAACCTACCCACCACCCCAAGCCGGCCACATACTACTTTTCCGCACCCATTTTCAAGGAAACACGAGTTTTCCTGGAGTAGCCAGCTAGTGGGTCTGCTAAAGCCCCTTCAGCCACTCATGTCCCACGAACTCGCTAGCTCCCGCACTCCGCCGTTACGCTAGCAGAACCAGCAGGAACTCGTGTTCATTTGATTCCGATACAAAGCTGTAATGGGCATTTTTCACCAATGTTCTTGCCTCGCGTTTTCAGTAACCAGAGTTTTGCCAATGTACTCACCCACACTGCTTGATAGGACATCTATCTACGCCCATTTCGCGCTATGTCGCCAACACCCGCACCTCACCGTTTGGCCGGGTCCAGGAAAACCTACCCACCCCCAAGCCTCACGCACACTCCTTTTCCGCACCCATTTTCCAGGAAACACGAGATTTCCCGGAATAGCCAGCTAGTGGGTCTGCTAAAGCCCCTTCATCCACACATGCCCCACGTACTCACTAGCTCCCGCACTCCGCCGTTACGCTAGCAGAACCAGCAGGAACTCGTGTTCCACTGATTCCGATACAACGTGGTAATGGGCATTTTTAACCAATTTTCTTGTCTCCAGTTTTCAGTAACCAGAGTTTTGCGAGTATACTCACCCATACTGCTGGATAGAACACCTATCCATGTCCAAGTCGCGCTACGTCGCCAACTCCCGCACTTCCCCGTTTGGCCGGGTTCGGGAAAACCTACCCACCACCCCAAGCCGGCCACATACTACTTTCCGCACCCATTTTCAAGGAAACACGAGTTTTCCTGAAGTAGCCAGCTAGTGGGTCTGCTAAAGCCTTTCAGCCACTCATGTCCCACGAACTCGCTAGCTCCCGCACTCAGCCGTTACGCTAGCAGAACCAGCAGGAACTCGTGTTCCATTGATTCCGATCACAACGCGGTAATGGGCATTTTTCACCAATGTTCTTGCCTCGAGTTTTCAGTAACCAGAGTTTTGCCAATGTACTCATCCACACTGCTTAATAGGACATCTATCTACGCGCATTTCGCGCTATGTCGCCAACACCCGCACCTCACCGTTTGGCCGGGTCCAGGAAAACCTACCCACCCCCAAGCCTGCCGCAAACTCCTTTTCCGCACCCATTTTCCAGGAAACACGAGTTTTCCCTGAATAGTCAGCTAGTGGGTCTGCTAAAGCTCCTTCAGCCACACATGCCCCACGTACTCACTAGCTCCCGCACTCCGCCGTTACGCTAGCAGAACCAGCAGGAATTCGTGTTCCACTGATTCCGATACAACGCGGTAATTGGCATTTTTAACCAATGTTCTTGCCTCCAGTTTTGAGTAACCAGAGTTTTGCGAGTATACTCACCCATACTGCTGGATAGAACATCTATCCATGTCCAAGTCGCGCTACGTCGCCAACTCCCGCACTTCCCCGTTTGGCCGGGTTCGGGAAAACCTACCCACCACCCCAAAGCCGGCCACATACTACTTTCCGCACCCATTTTCAAGGAAACACGAGTTTTCCTGAAGTAGCCAGCTAGTGAGTCTGCTAAAGCCCCTTCAGCCACACATGCCCCACGTACTCACTAGCTCCCGCACTCCGCCGTTACGCTAGCAGAACCAGCAGGAACTCGTGTTCCACTGATTCCGATACAACGCGGTAATTGGCATTTTTAACCAATTCTCTTGTCTCCAGTTTTCAGTAACCAGAGTTTTGTGAGTATACTCACCCATACTGCTGGATAGAACATCTATCCATGTCCAAGACGCGCTACGTCGCCAACTCCCGCACTTCCCCGTTTGGCCGGGTTCGGGAAAACCTACCCACCACCCCAAAGCCGGCCACATACTACTTTCCGCACCCATTTTCAAGGAAACACGAGTTTTCCTGAAGTAGCCAGCTAGTGAGTCTGCTAAAGCCCCTTCAACCACACATGCCCCACGTACTCACTAGCTCCCGCACTCCGCCGTTACGCTAGCAGAACCAGCAGGAACTCGTGTTCCACTGATTCCGATACAACGCGGTAATTGGCATTTTTAACCAATTCTCTTGTCTCCAGTTTTCAGTAACCAGAGTTTTGCGAGTATACTCACCCATACTGCTGGATAGAACATCTATCCATGTCCAAGACGCGCTACGTCGCCAACTCCCGCACTTCCCCGTTTGGCCGGGTTCGGGAAAACCTACCCACCACCCCAAGCCGGCCACATACTACTTTTCCGCACCCATTTTCAAGGAAACACGAGTTTTCCTGGAGTAGCCAGCTAGTGGGTCTGCTAAAGCCATTTCAGCCACTCATGTCCCACGAACTCGCTAGCTCCCGCACTCCGCCGTTACGCTAGCAGAACCAGCAGGAACTCGTGTTCCATTGATTCCGATACAAAGCTGTAATGGGCATTTTTCACCAATGTTCTTGCCTCGCGTTTTCAGTAACCAGAGTTTTGCCAATGTACTCATCCACACTGCTTGATAGGACATCTATCTACGTCCATTTCGCGCTATGTCGCCAACACCCGCACCTCACCGTTTGGCCGGGTCCAGGAAAACCTACCCACCCCCAAGCCTGCCGCAAACTCCTTTTCGCACCCATTTTTCCAGGAAACACGAGTTTTCCCGGAATAGTCAGCAAGTGGGTCTGCTAAAGCCTCTTCAGCCACACAAGCCCCACGTACTCAGTAGCTCCCGCACTCCGCCGTTACGCTAGCAGAACCAGCAGGAATTCGTGTTCCACTGATTCCGATACAACGCGGTAATTGGCATTTTTAACCAATTTTCTTACCTCCAGTTTTTCAGTAACCAGAGTTTTGCGAGTATACTCACCCATACTGCTGGATAGAACATCTATCCATGTCCAAGTCGCGCTACGTCGCCAACTCCCGCACTTCCCCGTTTGGCCGGGTTCGGGAAAACCTACCCACCACCCCAAGCCGGCCACATACTACATTTCCGCACCCATTTTCAAGGAAACACGAGTTTTCCTGGAGTAGCCAGCTAGTGGTTCTGCTAAAGCCCCTTCAGCCACTCATGTCCCACGAACTCGCTAGCTCCCGCACTCCGCCGTTACGCTAGCATAACCAGCAGGAACTCGTGTTCCATTGATTCCGATACAAAGCTGTAATGGGCATTTTTTCACCAATGTTCTTGCCTCGCGTTTTCAGTAACCAGAGTTTTGCCAATGTACTCACCCACACTGCTTGATAGGACATCTATCTACGCCCATTTCGCGCTATGTCGCCAACACCCGCACCTCACCGTTTGGCCGGGTCCAGGAAAACCTACCCACCCCCAAGCCTCACGCACACTCCTTTTCCGCACCCATTTTCCAGGAAACACGAGATTTCCCGGAATAGCCAGCTAGTGGGTCTGCTAAAGCCCCTTCATCCACACATGCCCCACGTACTCACTAGCTCCCGCACTCCGCCGTTACGCTAACAGAACCAGCAGGAACTCGTGTTCCACTGATTCCGATACAACGTGGTAATGGGCATTTTTAACCAATTTTCTTGTCTCCAGTTTTCAGTAACCAGAGTTTTGCGAGTATACTCACCCATACTGCTGGATAGAACATCTATCCATGTCCAAGTCGCGCTACGTCGCCAACTCCCGCACTTCCCCGTTTGGCCGGGTTCGGGAAAACCTACCCACCACCCCAAGCCGGCCACATACTACTTTCCGCACCCATTTTCAAGGAAACACGAGTTTTCCTGAAGTAGCCAGCTAGTGGGTCTGCTAAAGCCCTTCAGCCACTCATGTCCCACGAACTCGCTAGCTCCCGCACTCCGCTGTTACGCTAGCAGAACCAGCAGGAACTCGTGTTCCATTGATTCCGATACAACGCGGTAATGGGCATTTTTCACCAATGTTCTTGCCTCGAGTTTTCAGTAACCAGAGTTTTGCCAATGTACTCATCCACACTGCTTAATAGGACATCTATCTACGCGCATTTCGCGCTATGTCGCCAACACCCGCACCTCACCGTTTGGCCGGGTCCAGGAAAACCTACCCACCCCCAAGCCTGCCGCAAACTCCTTTTCCGCACCCATTTTCCAGGAAACACGAGTTTTCCCTGAATAGTCAGCTAGTGGGTCTGCTAAAGCTCCTTCAGCCACACATGCCCCACGTACTCACTAGCTCCCGCACTCCGCCGTTACGCTAGCAGAACCAGCAGGAATTCGTGTTCCACTGATTCCGATACAACGCGGTAATTGGCATTTTTAACCAATGTTCTTGCCTCCAGTTTTGAGTAACCAGAGTTTTGCGAGTATACTCACCCATACTGCTGGATAGAACATCTATCCATGTCCAAGTCGCGCTACGTCGCCAACTCCCGCACTTCCCCGTTTGGCCGGGTTCGGGAAAACCTACCCACCACCCCAAAGCCGGCCACATACTACTTTCCGCACCCATTTTCAAGGAAACACGAGTTTTCCTGAAGTAGCCAGCTAGTGAGTCTGCTAAAGCCCCTTCAGCCACACATGCCCCACGTACTCACTAGCTCCCGCACTCCGCCGTTACGCTAGCAGAACCAGCAGGAACTCGTGTTCCACTGATTCCGATACAACGCGGTAATTGGCATTTTTAACCAATTCTCTTGTCTCCAGTTTTCAGTAACCAGAGTTTTGCGAGTATACTCACCCATACTGCTGGATAGAACATCTATCCATGTCCAAGACGCGCTACGTCGCCAACTCCCGCACTTCCCCGTTTGGCCGGGTTCGGGAAAACCTACCCACCACCCCAAGCCGGCCACATACTACTTTTCCGCACCCATTTTCAAGGAAACACGAGTTTTCCTGGAGTAGCCAGCTAGTGGGTCTGCTAAAGCCATTTCAGCCACTCATGTCCCACGAACTCGCTAGCTCCCGCACTCCGCCGTTACGCTAGCAGAACCAGCAGGAACTCGTGTTCCATTGATTCCGATACAAAGCTGTAATGGGCATTTTTCACCAATGTTCTTGCCTCGCGTTTTCAGTAACCAGAGTTTTGCCATTGTACTCACCCACACTGCTTGATAGGACATCTATCTACGTCCATTTCGCGCTATGTCGCCAACACCCGCACCTCACCGTTTGGCCGGGTCTAGGAAAACCTACCCACCCCCAAGCCTCACGCACACTCCTTTTCCGCACCCATTTTCCAGGAAACACGAGTTTTCCCGGAATAGCCAGCTAGTGGGTCTGCTAAAGCCCCTTCATCCACACATGCCCCACGTACTCACTAGCTCCCGCACTCCGCCGTTACGCTAGCAGAACCAGCAGGAACTCGTGTTCCACTGATTCCGATACAACGTGGTAATGGGCATTTTTAACCAATTTTCTTGTCTCCAGTTTTCAGTAACCAGAGTTTTGCGAGTATACTCACCCATACTGCTGGATAGAACATCTATCCATGTCCAAGTCGCGCAACGTCGCCAACTCCCGCACTTCCCCGTTTGGCCGGGTTCGGGAAAACCTACCCACCACCCCAAGCCGGCCACATACTACTTTCCGCACCCATTTTCAAGGAAACACGAGTTTTCCTGAAGTAGCCAGCTAGTGGGTCTGCTAAAGCCCCTTCAGCCACTCATGTCCCACGAACTCGCTAGCTCCCGCACTCCGCCGTTACGCTAGCAGAACCAGCAGGAACTCGTGTTCCATTGATTCCGATACAACGCGGTAATGGGCATTTTTCACCAATGTTCTTGCCTCGCGTTTTCAGTAACCAGAGTTTTGCCAATGTACTCACCCACACGGCTTGATAGGACATCTATCTACGCCCATTTCGCGCTATGTCGCCAACACCCGCACCTCACCGTTTGGCCGGGTCCAGGAAAACCTACCCACCCCCAATCCTCACGCACACTCCTTTTCCGCACCCATTTTCCAGGAAACACGAGTTTTCCCGGAATAGCCAGCTAGTGGGTCTGCTAAAGCCCCTTCATCCACACATGCCCCACGTAGTCACTAGCTCCCGCACTCCGCCGTTACGATAGCAGAACCAGCAGGAACTCGTGTTCCACTGATTCCGATACAACGTGGTAATGGGCATTTTTAACCAATTTTCTTGTCTCCAGTTTTCAGTAACCAGAGTTTTGCGAGTATACTCACCCATACTGCTGGATAGAACATCTATCCATGTCCAAGTCGCGCTACGTCGCCAACTCCCGCACTTCCCCGTTTGGCCGGGTTCGGGAAAACCTGCCCACCACCCCAAGCCGGCCACGTACTACTTTCCGCACCCATTTTCAAGGAAACACGAGTTTTCCTGAAGTAGCCATCTAGTGGGTCTGCATAAGCCCCTTCAGCCACTCATGTCCCACGAACTCGCTAGCTCCCGCACTCCGCCGTTACGCTAGCAGAACCAGCAGGAACTCGTGTTCCATTGATTCCGATACAACGCGGTAATGGTATTTTTCACCAATGTTCTTGCCTCGAGTTTTCAGTAACCAGAGTTTTGCCAATGTACTCACCCACACTGCTTAAAAGGACATCTATCTACGCGCATTTCGCGCTATGTCGCCAACACCCGCACCTCACCGTTTGGCCGGGTCCAGGAAAACCCACCCACCCTCAAGCCTGCCGCAAACTCCTTTTCCGCACCCATTTTCCAGGAAACACGAGTTTTCCCGGAATAGACAGCTAGTGGGTCTGCTAAAGCTCCTTCAGCCACACATGCCCCACGTACTCAGTAGCTCCCGCACTCCGCCGTTAGGCTAGCAGAATCAGCAGGAATTCATGTTCCACTGATTCCGATACAACGCGGTAATTGGCATTTTCAACCAATTTTCTTGTCTCCAGTTTTCAGTAGCCAGAGTTTTGCGAGTATACTCACCCATACTGCTGGATAGAACATCTATCCATGTCCAAGTCGCGCTACGTCGCCAACTCCCGTACTTCCCCGTTTGGCCGGGTTCGGGAAAACCTACCCACCACCCCCAAGCCGGCCACATACTACTTTCCGCACCCATTTTCAAGGAAACACGAGTTTTCCTGAAGTAGCCAGCTAGTGGGTCTGTTAAAGCCCCTTCAGCCACACATGTCCCACGTACTCACTAGCTCCCGCACTCCGCCGTTACGCTAGCAGAACCAGCAGGAACTCGTGTTCCACTGATTCCGAAACAACGCGACAATGGGCATTATTCACCAATTTTCTTGTCTCCAGTTATCAGAAAACAGAGTTTTGCGAGTATACTCACCCATACTGCTGGATAGGACATCTATCCATGTCCAAATCGCGCTGCGTCGCCAACTCCCGCACCTCAACGTTTGGCCGGGTTCGGGAAAACCTACCCACCTCCCAAGCCGGTCGCATACTACTTTTCCGCACCCATTTTCAAGAAAACACGTGTTTTCCCGGAGTAGCCAGCTAGTGGGTCTGCTAGAGCCCCTTCAGCCACCGATGCCCCACGTACTCGCTAGCACCCGCACTCCGCCGTTACGCTAGCAGAACCAGCAGGAAGTCGTGTTCCACTGATTCCGAAACAACGTGGCAATGGGCAATGTTCACCAATTTTCTTGTCTCAGGTTTTCAGTAACCAGAGTTTTGCCTGTATACTCACCCATACTGCTGGATAAGACATCTATCCATGTCCAAGTCGTGCTACGTCGCCAACTCCCGCACCTCACCGTTTGGCCGGGTTCGGGAAAACCTACCCAACACCCCAAGCCGGCCACATACTACTTTTCCGAACCCATGTTCAAGGAAACACGAATTTACCTGGAGTAGCCAACTAGTTGTTCTGCTAAAGCCCCTTCAGCCACCCATGACCCATGTACACGCTAGCTCCCGCACTCCGTCGTTACGCTAGCAGAACCAGCAGGAACTCGTGTTCCACTGATTCCGATACAACGCGGTAATGTGCATTTTTCACCAATGTTCTTGTCTCCAGTTTGCAGTAACCAGTGTTTTGCCAATGTACCAAACCACACTGCTTGATAGGACATCTATATACGCCCATTTCGCGCTATGTCGCCATCATCCCCACCTCACCGTTTGGCCGGGTCCAGGAAAACCTACCCACCCCCAAGCCTCACGCAGACTCCTTTTCCGCACCCATTTTCCAGGAAACACGAGTTTTCCCGGAATAGCCAGCTAGTGGGTCTGCCAAAGCCCCTTCAGCCACACATGCCCCACGTACTCACTAGCTCCCGCACTCCGCCGTTACGCTAGCAGAACCAACAGGAACTCGTGTTCCACTGATTCCGATACAACGCGATAATGGGCATTTTTAACCAATTTTCTTGTCTCCAGTTTTCAGTAACCAGAGTTTTGCGAGTATACTCACCCATACTGCTGGATAAAACATCTATCCATGTCCAAGTCGCGCTACGTCGCCAACTCCCGCACTTCCCCGTTTAACCGGGTTCGGAAAACCTTCCCACCACCCCCAGCCGGCCACAAACTACTTTTCTGTACCCATTTTCAAGGAAACACGAGTTTTCCTGGAGTAGCCAGCTAGTGGGTCTGCTCGAGCCTCTTCAGCCACCCATGCCCCACGTACTTGCTTGCACCCGCACTCCGCCGTTACGCTAGCAGAACCAGCAGGAACTCGTGCTCCACTGATTCCGAAACAACGTGGCAATTGGCAATGTTCACCAATTTTCTTGTCTCAAGTTTTCAGTAACCAGAGTTTTGCGGATATCCTCACCCATACTGCTGGATGGGACATCTATACATGTCCAAGTCGCGCTACGTCGCCAACTCCCGCACCTCACCGTTTGGCCGAGTTCGGGAAAACCTACCCACCACCCCAAGCCGGCCACATACTACTTTTCCGCACCCATTTTCAAGAAAACACGAATTTTCCCGGAGTAGCCAGCTAGTGGGTCTGTTGAAACCCCTTGAGCCACTCATGCCCCACGTACTCGCTAGCTCCCGCACTCCGCCGTTACGCTAGCAGAACCAAAAGGAACTCGTGTTCCACTGATTCCGATACAACGCCGTGCGTACGTGCGTGCGTGCGTTTTAATTATCCATCTGCAATACCGGTCGAAATGTGTTCACAAAACGTTTGAGAAATATATTCATGTAGTTATGTTACAAGGTTGATCCTGTTGGATAGTTCCTGCTAGCAGGAGATTTGACTCCGGCCGGAACTGGAATGTTCCGGCTGGTCCTGCCAGCAGGAGATTGAGTTCCGGCTGGAACTGCTCTCCTGCTAACTTCACGCACCTGTCTAGCACACACAAAATTATAAACGCTACTGTTTTCAGTTCTTTTTCCTGCCTCTTCATGAAACGTGATTTGCCTTTCTATACTGCATCTGAGCATTGATTCCACTGTCGGATGCCCAAAAATGTTTAGGGTCACTGATGAGGCCTACTTTTGTGAAAGTAGCTGGTCTAGCCCAGGCAGAATTGTACACACTACCTTCATCATGAAAACACACCTATATAATATTGACCCCCTTGAACCCCACTTTTATATAGTAAAACTGGGGTTTACAGGGGTATACTTTATTTTTCTTATTTCTGCTCTAAAATATAGATTGTGGGTACTCGTTAGCACCGCCCCAATGAGGCGGTTCTAACGAGTATCCAAAATTGTATATTTTGAGCAGAAATAAGAAAAATATCAAAATTTTTAATCGGAAAATTTTCGTTTTTAGGCGTTAAAATTTACAATGTATTAGCATAGGCGTGTTTTCAGATCTGTGTTGCAGTCCTTGCTTCCAAAATGATTACCTTTTTTGAAGAACAAATTAAACTTCACCACAGCTTGTGTTAAGGGAATCTTTGGAGCCCGCCTCCCTTTTCATCATAGTGTGGGTTTATTTGTCACTCTTGTGGGATCAGTGATTCCAATGGAGAATAATAAAATACATGAGGGTCATTCATTAGGGTTAACTGGCAGAAACATATACACAATATTTTGTTCAGTTCTGTGTCGTAGCCCTTGCTTCATGAGGATGGCCTTTTTAGACAGCATATTTAATTGCAACACAGCCAAGTTGTGTAAAGGGATTGGAATGCTTGGCGGCCATGAAAACATTAAGAAAACACGCCTGTGTGAATACATTGTAACCTTTATCGCCGAAAAAAAATCAAAATTTTAAGATGAAAAATGTCCTGTTTACCCCTGTAAAACCCAGTTTTACTATATAAAAGTGGGGTTGGAGGGGGTCAAAATTATATAGCTGTGTATTCGTGATGAGTGGCCCCATCATGTAAACAAGTCCATGTAATGAACATCCCTTTAAACCACACTATATATAGAGATAACTGGGGTTTACAGGGGTAAATATGATTTTGCTTATTTCTGCTCCAAGACAAAGGTTGTGGGAACGTGTTAGTATGTGGCGGTTGGAGCGGTTCTAATGAGCACCCAAAACCTATGTTTGGTGTATAAATATCTAATTATTATGACAAATTGTATCAAAATTTGACCAGTTTTGGGATATGAAAGAATACATTATGTCACACGGATGTGTTTTTGTAATGCCGCCCTTCAAACTCGTGTGGATCACCCTTTCCAGTCATTTGGTATCACTGATTTTGCTGAAGAAGTTTTGAAAAAATTTTGGGGTCACTGATGAGGCGTCATTTGGTCAAGAAAAGAAAACCTGGAACACATCACGAAAACACGTCTATATATTTCTTACCCCTTGAACCCCACTTTTATACAGTAAAACTGGGGTTTACAGCGGTAAATCTTATTTTTCTTATTTCTGCTCTAAAACATAGATTGGGGGTACTCGTTAGAACCGCCTCATTGAGGCGGTTCTAACGAGTGCCCACAATCTATATTTTGAGCAGAAATAAGAAAAATATCACAATTTTTCATCTTAAAATTTTCATTTTTTCCGCGATAAAGGTGGCAATGTATTTGCATAGGCGTGCTTTCGTAATTATGCCACAGTTTGAAATTTTTGTTTTGTAGTCTTGGCTTTCAAAGAGTAAGTTTTATTGAACATATTCTGCTACACGTTATAAAAGTCCCGGCGAACCTCATTTCAAATGAGAAAACTTTAGTCAGTGACAATACAGTCTAACTTCAACGGCTCGAACACCTTAGTGACCACGAAAATCTGTTCGAGACAGGGGTAGTTCGAGCCACTGAGGGCTTTTGCCAGGAGGCATAATGACATACTTTAGGACATCTTTTTTGTGACGTATAATGAAAAATGTATGCTGTGTGTACTCATTAGAATCGATTCTAATGAGTACACACAGCATGCATTTGCAAGATAAATGACCAAAATATCCTAATTTTTACCCTCCCTATTTCTTATGAACAGAAATTCTCTAGGGACTCAAGAACGGGTTCGACTCAGCCATGGAAGAGAGCCATCGGTGTTTGGGCCATCGAAGTTCTACGGTAATTCGTATTTATGGTATTTTTCCCCTCAAAATATAACTTATGTTTAATCAATAACAAAAACGTCTGAATTCGGTTAGAGAAACCCGAGGCTATATAAGGAGGATAAAAAAAATGTTTTCCCAAAGTCATATGAGCAAGTACAAAATAGAAGAGAAGGCAATGATCAGGAATCGATACAATTAACAGAGACACCAAAGCGAAAGAATCACAAACATGAAACAACTCGACCATAATGGAAACATTATGCAAATATTGTTTGACTTTTCTCTCGGACGTTTTACCTAACAGTATTGTGTTTACTATACGTGTCTACTATGCTAATATGCACCGGCCCCGATAGCTCAGTTGGTAGAGTGTCCGCTCCGGGGAACGGAAGGTCTCGGGTTCGATCCCGGGCCGCGACATACCAAAGTCGTTAAAAATGGTACTAGCTGCTCTTCGTTTGGCACTCAGATTTACGGGGTAGAGCTAGGACTGATCGATCCAGTGTCAGGATAATGTGACTGGGTGTGGTATCATGTAATGTGTCTGGGACATGATACTTCAGTGAGGCAGCACTATAAACGTGAGCACTGAGCTCCCTGTCGCAACCAGACACCGTCGTGATATGACAGAAAAATTGTTGAAAGCGACGTTAAACCCGAATTCACACACACACAATGCTAATATGCGACTGTCGCCCGCAATAATCATGTAAGCACATGTATAGTTCGCCAACAAATAGCTGGCAGTGACGTAGCTGACTATTTGAGCTATTTTACCGTTAGCCCCATAAGCTTTGCATTGTTCAGAACAAAAACAAGTCGTGACGTCACTGTCAACTATTCCTCGACGGACAGTATATATACATTCAGTTAGAAAACACCACTGTGATTATTCCAGAAATCATAGGTATATCTTAAAGAGGTACTAAATATCGCGGTAGTCTTTTATCTTTATGGCAGTCAGATTGGTGCGACAGATTTATACGTTTTTACAACTACTACTGTCAGAAAGCATGAAACGTTATTCTTTATCAGTCTGGTGGATACAGATGAATTAATTGAAAAGTCAAGGAGTCAGGCACCTATGGGTATGGGCCAGTTACCATTAGGATAAATAAGTTATGAATACATGTAGTTGGATCCTTTGGAAGAAATGAATACACCAAATAAACGAAAATAGCAGATTCGGTTTTATTGAGTCCGTACATGACCAGCAATGAAATGTGCAGCAACGGCTACGCCTTCTAGCACCGGCTTAAGAACTTTATTTTCAAAACCACGCCTATTCCAATATATACTTAGTCAAAAAAGTAACTATATCAACTTTCGGGTGAAGCTCACTAGATATCTGGCAGCTATTGAGCTAAATTTGGCTGTAGACATTTAAATCGGAGGTTTAGCTAGAGATGCTCAAACTTGCATTTGTCCATACCTTTCTGCTCGAGAGCTGTCTTCCAATATGTGCCTAGAAAGATTTTGGTAGAAAATGGACATTGCGCATGCGCAGAAAGTCCTTTTTGTCTAAGATGGAAGACAATATTCTCTGAACATCGGATAACACTTTACTTTTACAATAGCTCATGATCTCGCATTAAAAGCGAGGTTTTAATTTGTGAAATTCTCAAATTATCTCCCTTGCAATTAAAAATATAGCAATTTTCGAACTGCTGTAATTTTATTCCTGTCAATCATTTTTTTCCGTTTTTTCAAAAACGCTTTGTGTCCACCATTGCTGTTCATCATGATGGTAAAAAATACAGAAAATTCATGTAGCATGTAGCACTATCGATTGCGATTTTTTATGGAGTTCCCATTGAAAGCAGCATTTGAACACAACTTCTAAGAATTGGAGGTCAATTTGTGATAGCCTGTTTCTCGCAGCGGATGCAACTAAAGTTCCAAATCTTTTGTGAATAGACGCAAATGGTATCTAAAGAAATGTCACATGTAACAAATTTTAGAAATGTAGGGTACAGGGAAATTGTGTGATGTTAAATCATAGCATGTTTTAATGATTTTCTCTGCGAAAATGACACAGTGACCCCTTGGGTGTTTAAAGCAATAGTCTACGACGATGTGTTTACGAAAACAAAAACGAATGGTGCTTTTGCACGGAAAAATGAGTCTTCTTATCAAAACATAACAAACTTTGTGTAGTTTTTATCTGTAGTAGCTGTAGTAACAGAAGCAATTTTAGGTATAGGAACTTTTTTGACTGAGTATATATTGAAAACGTTTTCACCAAAGATGAAATTGCCTAGATAAAAACTCCTGATACTTTTCATAATTTGCTCAAAACATAAATTTTGGCATCTCGTTAGAACCGCCTCTTCGAGGCAGTTCTAACAACGAATAGCCACAGATTGTGGTTACAAAGGCGGTTCTAACGAGTACCCGCAGTCTGTGATTTATGGAAAAATTAGAAATATAATGTATACCCCTTACTATATAAAAGAAGGGTGCGATCCGGAGTCGTACTGTCGGTTTTCTTTTGTTCCAGCTTTTTAGTAATTTTATGCTGTCGAATCCACATCGTTATTTCACCTCTGTAGTCGTTTGATTTTTATGTACCCGGAGACGAAGCACTGATGAGTTAGAGAGTCTTCACATTACGATAACACGCCTATACAAATACAATGCCAATTTTTTGGCCAAAAATTAGAAATTTTAAGATGAAAAATTGTGATATTTTTCTTATTTCTGCTCAAAACATAGATTGCGGGGACTCGATAGAACCGCCTCTTTGAGGCGGTTCTATCGAGTACCCACAATCTATGTTTTTGAGCAGAAATAAGAAAAATAATGTATACCCCCTTAAACCCCAGTTTTACTATATAAAAGTGGGGTATGAGGGGGTCAAAATTATATAGACGTGTTCTCGCGATGATGCGCACTGAACAAATTATTTGTCTTAACCACGACAGAACCAAGGGCGAGGATTGTGACCACGTAAATCGATTTAAGCACCCCCACCCCCCTCAACCCCCAGTGAAATACCTAGGGGATAACTGTATTTAAAATTGTTATTTGGGGAGGTAAATCAGAGGTTTTACGGTCGGAAATTTCGTTTTACGGCGACGCGTCAGCGGAGCCGTAAAACGTAATTTGCGACCGTAAAACCGACGATTTACCTCTCCAAATGACAATTTTCAATACAGTTGTCCCCATTCTAATGCACTTATTCACGTATTTTGTTTTTAAAATGTTGTTTTTGCCCAAACTAAAATCAAATGCCAGCCAATGAAAAGCGACGTTACATGATGACGTCGGGTTTCTGACAATATATCGTAGAATATACTGTCACAAATGTTTTACGTTATCCAATCAGACGTCGCGTTACATACGCAAGTGCATTAGAATTTTTGTTGACTGTTCCATTGCGGCTCTTCTGTCTTATTATTGTTGTGGTCCCGTTTTTACATGTAAGTATTAGTTACATCTTTTTTGTTTTGGATAGCCGTTTGGCCATTTTGTGGGAAATTGACTGCTCTTTTGTCGTCCCGCTTGTGATGTTTTCATTAGGGTTTGATTATTTCATTTCGTGTTTCTTTCCCTTTGGTGTCTCTGGTCTGGCCAATCGTAGTCTAACTGTTGGTTTTCTTTTGCTCCAGCATTTCAGTGGTTTCTTGCTGTCGCGTCTGCACCGTTGTTTCATCTCTGTGGTTGTTATCACGTCTATATATTTCTTACCCCCTTGAACCCCACTTTTATATAGTAAAACTGGGGTTTACAGCGGTAAACCTTATTTTTCTTATTTCTGCTCTAAAACATAGATTGGGGGTACTCGTTAGAACCGCCTCATTGAGGCGGTTCTTACGAGTGCCCACAATCTATATTTTGAAGCAGAAATAAGAAAAATATCACAATTTTTCATCTTAAAATTTTCATTTTTTCCGCGATAAAGGTGGCAATGTATTTGCATAGGCGTGCTTTCGTAATTATGCCACAGTTTAAAATTTTGGTTTTGTAGTCTTGGCTTTCAAAGAGTAAGTTTTATTGAACATATTCTGCTACACGTTATAAAAGTCCCGGCGAAACCTCATTTCAAATGAGAAAACTTTAGTCAGTGACAATACAGTCTAACTTCAACGGCTCGAACACCTTGGGGACCACGAAAATCTGTTCGAGACAGGGGTAGTTCGAGCCACTGAGGGCTAATGCCAGGAGGCATAATGACATACTTTAGGACATCTTTTTTGTGACGTATAATGAAAAATGTATGCTGTGTGTACTCATTAGAATCGATTCTAATGAGTAAACACAGCATGCATTTGCAAGATAAATGACCAAAAATATCCTAATTTTTACCCTCCCTATTTCTTATGAACAGAAATTCTCTAGGGACTCAAGAACGGGTTCGACTCAGCCATGGAAGCGAGCCATCGGTGTTCGGGCCATCGAAGTTCTACGGTAATTCGTATTTATGGTATTTTTCCACTCAAAATATAACTTATGTTTAATCAATAACTAAAACGTCTGAATTCGGTTAGAGAAACCCGAGGCTATATAAGGAGGATAAAAATGTTTTCCCAAAGTCATATGAGCAAGTACAAAATAGAAGAGAAGACAATGATCAGGAATAGATACAATTAACAGAGACACCAAAGGGAAAGAATCACAAACATGAAACAACTAGACCATCATGCAAATATTGTTTGACTTTTCTCTCGGACGTTTTACCTAACAGTATTGCGTCTACTATACGTGTCTACTATACTAATATGCGACTGTCGCCCGCAATAATCATTTAAGCACATGTATATATACACTCAGTTAGAAAACACCAAAGTGATAATTCCAGAAATCATAGGTATATCTTAAAGAGGTACCAAATATCGCGGGAGTCTTTTATCTTTACGGCAGTCAGATTGGTGCGACATATTTATACGTTTTTACAATTACTACTGTCACAAATTTGCATGAAAGGTTATTCTTTATCAGTCTGGTGGATACAAATGAATTAATTGAAAAGTCAATGAGTCAGGCACCTATGGGTATGGACCAGATACTATTACGATAAATAAGTTATGAATAGTTGGATCCTTTGGAAGTAAAGAATACACTAAATAAATGAAAATAGCAGACTCGGGTTTATTGAGTCTGTACATGTCCAGTAATGAAATGTGCAACACGTCCACGCCCTCTAGCACCAATATTGAATTTTTTTTTCACCAAATATAAAATTTCCTAGATAAAAACTCCTGATACTTTTCATAATTTGTGCTCAAAACATATTATTTGGCAACTCTCTTCGAGGCAGTTCTAACAACGAATAGCCACAATCTTTGCTTTTAGCAAACAGAGTGTTGGTACCGAGGCAGTTCTAACGAGTACCCACAGTCTATGATTTGAGCAGCAATTAGAAATATAGTGTATACCCCTGTAAACTCCAGTCTTACTATATAAAAGAAGGGTGAGATCCGGAGTCGTACTGTCGGTTTTCTTTTGTTCCAACATTTTAGTAATTTTATGCTGTAGAATCCTCATCGTTATTTGAGCCCCGCCAAGCGAATTTGTGTCTTCGAGCATTCCGTCATGACAAATTTTAACTGCGCATGCCCAGCCATTCAGAGGGGCCAGGGATATGGCTTTCTGTCTGAAGGTTCCTCTTGAGTCACTGCTTGTATGAGCGAGCAGCGAAGGTTCTGGCGAGACTGCGCGGATGCGCAGGCTCGCCTGAACCTTCGCTGCTCGTATAGGCGATAAGTACCAAAATCGCTTGACGGGGCCCATTTCATCTCTGTAGTCGTTCGATTTTTGTGTACCCGGAGACATAGCACTGATAAGTTAGAGAGTCTTCATGCGCACTGATCAAGTAATTTGTCTTAACCACGACAGAACCAAGGGCGAGGATTGTGACCACGTAAATCGATTTAAGCACCAACCCCCCCCCCCCCTCAACCCCCAGGGAAGTACTTAGGGGATAACTGTATTAAAAATTGTCATTTGGGGAGGTAAATCAGAGGTTTTACGGTCGGAAATTTCGTTTTACGGCGACGCGTCAGCGGAGCCGTAAAACGTAATTTGCGACCGTAAAACCGACGATTTACCTCCGCAAATGACAATTTTCAATGCAGTTATCCCCATTCTAATGCACTTATTCACGTATTTTGTTTTTAAAATGTTGTTTTTGCCCATCCGGCAAGTACAGTGAGCTGCGTAAAATCAAATGCCAGCCAATGAAAAGCGACGTTACATGATGACGTCGAATTTCTGACAATATATCGTAGAATATACTGTCACAAATGTTTTACGTTATCCAATCAGACGTCGCGTTACATACGCAAGTGCATTAGCATTTTTGTTGACTGTTCCAAGGCGGCTCTTCTGTCTTATTATTGTTGTGGTCCCGTTTTACATGTAAGTATTAGTTACATCTTTTTTGTTTTGGATAGCCGTTTGGCCATTTTGTGGGAAAGTGACTGCTCATTTGTCTTCCCGCTTGTGATGTTTTCATTAGGGTTTGATTATTTCATTTCGTGTTTCTTTCCCTTTGGTGTCTCTGGTCTGGCCAATCGTAGTCTAACTATTGGTTTTCTTTTGCTCCAGCATTTCAGTGGTTTCTTGCTGTCGCGTCTGCACCGTTGTTTCATCTCTGTGGTTGTTAATTTTTGTGTTCTCGGAGATGTTGCACTCATGTGGACTGAACAAATTATTTGTCTAAACCGCGACGGAAGTAAGGGCGAGGATTGCAGGTGCATTAAATCGATTTAAGCCCCCACCCCCCCCCCCCACCCCCCGCCCCAGTGGAATTCTTTTCACTGACCGTTCCAATGCGGTTCTTCTGTCTCGGTTATTTTTGTTATTGTTTGTCTTTGAGCACGTGTTTTGCTTATATTATTTTGTTTTGGATAGACATGTGGCCATTTTGTGGGAAAGTAACTGTCCTTTTGGCTTTCCGCTATTGCTGTTTCCATTAGGGTCTAGTTATTTCATGCTTGTGTGTTTCTTTCCCGTTGGTGTCACTGATGGGAGCTGAGGGTTAATTGTATCGATTCATGATCATTGCCTTCACTTCTATTCTGATGGGAGGTGTGGGGTAATTGAATCGATTCCTGATCATTGCTTTCACGTCTATTTTTAACGTGCAGTTTGTTTTATTGTACATTGGAATCTGTGATTCCATCGTGAAATTTTGAAATATTTTAGGGCCACTTATGAGGCCTGATTGGCCAATACTAGTAGTCTTGCATATAAATACTTGTACTCTCCATTTTTTTCACTTTTCATTTCTGTGGTGTATTCCTTGCTTCCAAAGGGTACCCTTTGATGAAACATAGTTAAGGTGGTGGGGGCTGCAAAATTATAATTGCGTGTTTGCATGATGATAAGGCTTATTTGAAATCGTTCTCAAGTCTTCCCAAATTTTCAGATAAAAATGTTAAGGGATACATGATGCGCTTCTGTCAACTGTCAATTTTATCTTGTTGTTTGTTATGTTCATTAATTAGAAAAGCCTCTATGAGTTGATTACAATGAATACTGTAACATAAAGTTGGTTAAATGTTACATCAGTAGCATGACCTACCCGTATCTGGAAAACAGAAATGAAGACAGTGATCAGGAATGTATGCAATTACCTCACAACTCCCATCGAAAACATCAAACGGAAAGAAACCCAACCATAAAATAGAATTCACTTAAATGAAAACGTCACAACCGGAAAGCCAAAAGGACAGTTTCGTTCCAAACGGCTGTCTAAAATAAAAAGATATTAGCAATTGCGTATATGAAAGGACTAACTATAATAATAATAAACCACGAAAAAAAAAACTGCCTTAGATCGGTCAGTAAAAAGGCTTAAATCGATATTACGCGGCCCCTGGTTTTATCGTGGTTTAGACAAATAATTTGTTAAGTCCGCATGAAGGATTTTAACTCATCAGTGAAACATCGCCGAGAACATAAAACTCAAACGAATACAGAGATGGAACATGACGAGGGCCTGACAGCGTGAAATAATTGAAAAGTTGGGGCAAAAGAAAACCAACAGTTGGACTCCGGTGGAGAACATTTTCTTGCACACCAGACAAGTAAAGTAGAAGTAAAACAAAGATCAGGAATCGATACAATTAACTTACACCACCCATCAAAGACACCAAAGGGAAAGAAACACAAACATTAAGCGACCAGACCATAATGGAAACCTAAACAAAGGAAGGCCATAAGGACAGTTACTTTCCCACAAAATGGCCATATGGCCATCCAAAATAAAAAGACACAAGTGATACACACAGTAAGTAACAAACAACACCATAAATAAACCGCCACAGAAGAACCGCCTTGGAACGGTCAGTAGAAAGATTTCCACTGGGGGGTTTCAATCGATTTTATGTGGCCACAATCCTCGCCCTTACTTCCGTCGCGATTAAGACAAATAGTTTGTTCAGTCAATCCGCGATTTTACCCTGGGATAGAAATTTATGTTCTGGCCCTGGTGTTCCGACCCAAAATCGAATATAATCGCGTATTTGATAAATGCACTGGTTGATTACGACCTCGTATGTGCCGTCGTTAAGGATGACGTCACAGCAAGTTACGTGACGTCATTAAAATATGGCGGACGTCAATAACCGAAGTGACTGCAGCATTAAAATCCGCACTAAGAAATGGAAGGTATGCAAGAAAAAGAATCCTATATAAGCCTCGTGATGCCGGATAGTGACCCTTGGGACGGATTTTTCCATCCACCCCTCACACCCATATAAGATTCTTATATTCAGTCACGAATGTATTCAAGCTACTGAAGACCTAAAGCATACCTATTGTGCTCAGAGTTTTTCTTGTTGGCGAAGTCCTCTGTCTTGTTGGGTGTGACTCTTGCTTTTCTAAACGACTGGTGTTCCCTCTCGAACCACAACTCGACGATGCTTTGTTTTCATAGTCCTCATTGTCATTAAAGTTTCTGCTTACGTGTTTAGTTATTATTTGAGCCCCGCCAAGCGAATTTGTGCCTTCGAGCATTCCGTCTTGACAAATTTTAACTGCGCATGCCCAGCCATTCAGAGGGGCCAGGGATATGGCTTTCTGTCTGAAGGTTCCTCTTGATTTACTGCTTGTATGAGCGAGCAGCGAAGGTTCAGGCGAGACTGCGCGGATGCGCAGGCTCGCCTGAACCTTCGCTGCTCGCATAGGCGATAAGGCGCTGCTCGCATAGGCGATAAGTACCAAAATCGCTGCTCGCATAGGCGATAAGGCGCTGCTCGCATAGGCGATAAGTACCAAAATCGCTTGACGGGGCCCATTTTATAGCAGTCTCTGTCCGTTTCTGTGGTAAGCCCCTGTCTGAATGATACAGGGTATGCCCATCTTGAATCATTGTTCGGAATCTCATCAGATCCTATTCCACTTAGCTGATTACGGAACCCTTTCGAAATTGTCCTTTTAGACCAAGTACTTTTTCTAGAAGTAGAATCACGTTCAGCACATTTTTCAATGTTAGTACGTGCCCCTGCAAATCTAGATAGGGTATTTGGCTTTCTTCCAACGAGAACGTTGTTCTTGGTCCGCCTTGGGGCATTTTCTGTGCCTGGTTTTCGCGAAAGGGCTCGGAGTTTCAGTATCATAGCAAAAAAGACCATGTTCGTGATTAACGAAAGTACAATCAACACAGAAACGACATATACTGCATATACCTTATAATTATCTCGGAGAAGTTCATTCAAGGAGCAAATGGATAGTTCCTGTCGATAATTACCCCAAAAACCGAAAGGCAAGGAGTAGATGAAGCAGCCGGTCATCCATCCTATAACTAAATACACAATTACGAATCCGCTTTTCTGATTTGTTCTAGATGGTACAGTTATTCCACACACGATATACAGACGATGAATACATATTCCAAGTATGTGTACAAAAGCGAGGAATTGTGACGACGAAAATAAAACAAACCGCAATATGCAGATTCCATAGCTGACCTGTTTGGTAAAATATGTCGCGTTAATTGGGAGCGTGGAAAGCCCCACAAGGAAATCACTGACGCTAAGAGTCAAAATTTGCATGGTGAAAGAATTTATTGTAAAACTATTTCTGTATCTAACTAAACAAGCAAATACAAAAAGGTTCGATATGATAATCCAGGCAGTAAAAGTAATGCTTAACAAAGCTACAGCAAGAGATGTTTGGTCACCATATATTTTCACAGTTCCATTTGTACTTTGGTTGTATTCACTTTCCATCTCAATTAGGTAGTCTATCTCAACTTTTCAGTTTGTAAAAATAATACAATTTATAAATAATTGATAATATGATCATAAGTCTTATAAAATACAAATAATAATTATAAATTGAAATAATAATAATATGATATTTGTATTATTATTATTGATTATTATTATTATTATTATTATTAATATTATTATTATTATTATTATTATTATTATTATTATTAATGAGTTCATTTTTGTCAACTTCAATTGTGAATTCGTAGTTCTCTATTACCGAATGCATTTTCAACTCTTCATTACGAAAACACGCCTATAAAAATACTTTGTACCCTTTATCACCGAAAATAAATTATGAAAAATTGTGATTTTTTTCTTATTTCTGCTTAAAATATAGTTTGTGGGTACCCATAATCTATATTTTAGAGCAGAAATAAGAAAAATAAGGTTTACCCCTGCAAACCCCAGTTTTACTATACATAAAAGTGGGGTTCCAGGGGGTCAAAAATATATAGGCGTGTTTTCGTGATGGACAACAAACGAACCGATAAGGGTTTTAATGTTAATAATAATAAAGATATTTTATTATTATTATTATTATTATTATTATTATTATTATTATCATTATTATTATTATTATTATTATTATACGTAATAATAATAATAATAATAATAATAATAATAATAATAAAGTGATTTTTTCACTGTTGTTATAAATTATTTCATTTTTGTCATAAGTATTATCGTTATTGTTATTTTTTCATTATAATTGTTATTATTATTATTATTATTATTTAAAACTTAATATGTTTTATCTTAGCTGAGAATTTGTTTTCTTCACTGCTTCCAAACTACTATTTGGTCAAACAATCGATATTACTGCTGGAACTATATATGAGTATGGCCTGTGCGACAAGTAAAAAGGTATGTTCGGCATATGCACATAAAAAAACATTACGCAAACACGCCTATACAAATACATTGCCATCTTTATCGCCGAAAAAATGAAAATTTTATGATGAAAAATTGTGATATTTTTATGAAGATAAGGTATGCCCCCGGAAACTCCAGTTTTACTATATAAAAGTGGGGTTGAAGGGGGTCAAAATTATATAGGCGTGTTTTCGTGATGGATTCAAATCAGCCTTGGCATCTGATTAGAATCTGCGTTGCACGCGTAGCCCGGTGACACAAAAAGTCTTCATACAGACAGGGATTTTTTGCCTGCTGAGTGGGCTGGCGGGCATGCAAATGTGAGATAGAGTGGGCGCATATCATCGCAGATATAGTTTCGTTTGAGCACGCTTCAATATTTCTCTCAAGAAAATACAGGTATGGACTTTTCATCCTCTCAAGGTTAACAGTTGTGATTATTTTCTCTTGTCAGTGCGATTTTCAATAAAACTCATCTTCATCAATAAGCCATACTAGCAATGATATATTTGATGAATCTTTTTCAAAAAATGTCTAAAAAGTCATTTGTGAAATTGCCATATGGAATTAGTCACACAAAAAATGTCAATTGGACTGGTCCTCTAATAAAAGTAACTTTATTACATGTACCTTAACTGGAATGTGTAAAGAAATTCAGAAAGCAACTTCAAGATGTCCAAATATTTTTATTTTACACAACGTTTCAGCCTGTAATGGCCTTCATCGAATGTAATAAACAAGTAGATAGGAAATGACGCCATGGTCACCCGACGTCGGCGACGACGACGTCAAGATGAAGATGAAAATAAAGGATCCGTATAAGACACATATTACTGACAGAAATGCAGTTGAAAAGCAAACATAAATGAAGTCAGTAAAAGCTTTATAAAGACCCATTACCCTCATCCTGCTGAATATTTGAATTAGCCACACCATATTTGAATTTGACTATTTAGAACGTTTTGAGGTAAAAGAAAGTCAATTTTATGGTCTACCAAAGATACACAAGAGTAAAACGATAACTGAACAATGCAAACAGACAAACTCTTCCTATGTTGAAGTCAAGGAAGTCAGGGACTTAAAGTTACGACCGATCGTAGCTGGGCCTTCATGCCTCACCCACAGGTTAAGTAATCTCTTAGACATTATCTTACGACCCTTTACAAACCATGTACAAAGTAACTTGCGAGACACAACAGACTTTCTCAATAACTTACCACATAGAGTTCCAGCTGATACCATATAAGCTTCATTTGACATTGAATCCCTTTACTCAAATATTCCGCATGAATTAGGCATACAAGCAGTAAGTTTCTGGTCAGAGAAATACCCAGAAACATTAAAAGGTCGATTCTCCAAGGAATTTATATTGGACGGAATTGAGTTAATTCTGGAAAATAATACTTTCTCTTTCAATGATAGATACTATAAGCAAACAAAGGGCACGGCCATGGGCACCAAGTTCGCGCCCGTTTATGCGACACTAACGGTAGGGTATCTTGAACAAAAGCTGTACACAGAAATAGAAACAGCATTTGGTTCGGAATTTGGAACATATTTCATTCAAAACTGGAAAAGGTTTTTAGACGATTGCTTCATGCCTTGGACAAAATCCGTCGAAGATTTAAAACAATTACACACTATTTTAAATAGCTTGCATACAGATCTAAATTTTACATTACAATACAGTGGTGTGCAACAACCATTTTTAGATGTATTGGTAAAGAACCATGATGGTAAAATAGAAACTGATATATTCTATAAAGAAACCGACAGCAAACAATATCTTTCATTTAATTCTTGTCACCCACGACACACTAAGGTAAACATACCATACAATTTAGCACGCCGCCTTAGAACAATCGTCTCTGAAGAACATGTGGTTCAAACACGAATGAAAGAACTAAAAACATTTCTGATTAAGCAGAAATATCCAATACAGATCATTGAACATGGCATAAACAGAGCCATGTCATTAGATAAAACCACTCTTCGGACAGTAAAAGAAAAGTCCGAAGAGAACATTATTCCATACGTGTCAACTCACAACCCAAAAGATCCCGAACTGTATAAAGTTATACTGGATCATGTCCCGATTTTAAAAGAGGATGATAAAATGCGAACTATTTTGAATAAATACAAATTAATTAAGAGCAAAAGGCAGCCTTACAGTCTTAAGCGCTTACTTACAAAAGCAAAATTCACATTGAGCAATACTCCAAAAGTTACAAAATGCAATAAACCAAACTGCGGCCTCTGCATTCACTTATTAGAAGAGCATTCAATTTCATTTCGCTGTGGAACAAACTTCAAAATCCACGAGAACATGTCCTGTGACGTAAAAAATGTGATATACGTCATGAAATGCAGAGGCTGTGGGGAGGAATATATTGGCGAAACTGGTAACTTATTACGACAAAGAATTACGATACATAATCAGCAAATTCGTGACCCTAAGACAAGAATGCTTAAGGTCAGTGAGCATATAGCAAATTGTGCCCATACTCTGAACCCGAAATATAATATTTTCCCCTTCTATAAGATGTATTCTGAGAGTACATCTTTACGACGGGCAAAAGAAAAACTTTTTATCAATACTCTGAAGCCGAAGTTGAATAGACTTCATTGATACGGACACGTGCCATCAGGGTATTCACTGACCAGACCTTGTAATAATACCGTTTTTTATCATTGTTTATGAACGTAACGTTACTGACGCCGGAAGTAACGCCGGAAGTAACGTCGTTACGCATTGTTGCTATGTCAATAACTTAACGTCTTAACGTCTTCTTGAAAATCTGTTAGAACAGTGAAACCGGTAGAAGCGTATAAAATATACAAAATTGTGTGGCGATATCGGACTTTGTTGATTTTCTATATATTTCCTTGTATGTGTGACATTTGTTTTGATTGAAAATTCTACCATACAAGCGCCCGATGCCAAAAAACAAAGCAGATGAACCGTCGAGCAGCTCGCCGCTGACGATTCAGCTACCAGGAATAGAAGACAATGCCAAGGAGAAGAATCCACAGAAGGAAAAACAAGTGGACATTCTTAAAGAGATAAGTAGAAAACTTTCTACTCTTATTAGCACAGTTAATGAAATCAAAGATGATATCTATGGCTTGAAAGATCAAACGATAGCGAAAACTGTGATTCCAACACAAGATAACAATGACCAACAAATTGGTCAGACACTACAACAAATCCAAACATATTTAGAGAGAGTTAGTACCCCACAACTAGACGAGGCGGTATTACAAGACCCTTCACACACAAACATCTTGATCGAAGAAGAAGCTCTCCGAATAAAGTCAAGAATTTCAAAAATATGGGATTTGAACCTAAAGGCTCGAAGATTATCTTACTGGCAGGCTCTTCGCAACCAAAATATTGCCAATAAGTATGAAGAATGGGCATCCCTGGACAAGATAATACTGCCCCAGTGGATTCAAATAAAAGAAATACCAAATGAGCCTGACAATTTGAAAAAACGAAGAGAAAAACAAGTTTTCGATAATTTTAAATCGGAAATTGAAATAATGCGACTCCGACAAGAAAATCAAGAAGAAAAATATAAAGCAATTGACAACAAGATGAAAGAAGAACTATCAAAAATTGCAACAGGACAGAGACGCACTTATTTAATAAAATTGTGGGAAGAAGACTGCGAAAGAAACAAAGAAATCTCACAGAAACGATGGGAGAACAAAAATGCTACATGGTTTGTGAAATACGAACAGTCATTTAAAAACACTTATGAGAATAAGAACCCGTACATCAAAATTGGAGA